>JAMKQA010002331.1:0-16831 GCA_024699735.1 Posidonia australis | reverse complement strand
CATATTGAAGCTGAAAGGACTTTGTGTGTTCCATACAATGAGGACAGCTCATCTTTCCATGTGTGCTCCAAACAGACAACATCCCATATGCAGGGAAATCACTTATAGTCCAAAGCAATGCAACTTTCATGTTGAAAGTTTGTGGGATTAAACGAGATTTGGGATGTAAGCTACAGTAGGTTAAACTGAGCTCCTCCCCTTTGGGATTCTCGTATGAATCACATAGTTAATGGATCGAGGAATGGTTTGAGGGGTTTTGAAGTAGATTCAAGAGTCTACACCCCATAATTTAATGGTAATTTGTGATGTGTGTTTGGAAGGTTCGATTGAGGCTCCCACTTCGGGCGATTTTCATCGACCGAAATAGGGGTGTGCCCTATCTGTGGGGAATTCGGTATGATGAACTCAATCGGTATGCTGAAATCCTGACAGATTAAGCCAGGATCCCTGGTTTCTACAAACCAAAATCTTTCGGTCGACCGAAACAGGGGGTTTCGGTATACCGAAGGAATTCAACATACTAAATTACTGATTTTCAGTATACCAAATTCCAATTCGGTCTGCCGTTTTCATCCCCTGGCCTATGTGATTAAATGGGTACAAATAATGGAAATAAAAGGTTTTAAATGAACAATGAACTTGTGTTAGTGGTGTTTTCCCCATGCAAATAACATGATTTTGTGTTAGTGGAATATAAAACCCTATAAATGAATAAGATGGTTGATTGTGTGTGGTTTTGGACATGAGACCCAATTTATGACTTTTAAAGCATGATTTTAAATGAATTGAGTTGGGACCCTAGTGGAGGGTCAGGTGTTGCATGGAAAACAGATTCTTGCAATGAAAAAGAATGAAATGGAAATGCTTTTGAAAAGAAAAGCTTAAAGAGTTTTTAAAATGAAACACTAAAAATGTGTTAAGAAACCACGGAGGTTGGTGTCGACAACGTGGTAGGAGTAAGCAGCTCCAATGAAACCAGTTGCCAGACATGACTGTGGTTGCCAAGCTTAAAATAGTGTAGGCTAAGCCTGGGTCGTTGAACCTAGTTGTTCGGGTCACCAAGCTCGTGACGGTGTAGGCTGAGCCTAGGTTATTGAACCTAGTTGTTCGGGTCATCGAAGGGGCATCAGACAAAGACGTATTCCCGTGCATATGTGAAAAAGAAATTGAGGCTAGTTGGCTGGGGTAGTGGCATCCCCTACGGGGAATTTCACCGCGGCAGTGCTGGGAGGTAGGGGAAAGGATGTCCTCGCCTATTGCTTGTGTGCCTGGTTACCCCTGATCAAGGTAACATCAGTAAAGAAAAGTGGAAATGAATAAGGAAAGAATGTGATTTTGAGAAATGAAAAGAAATGTGGTTTGTTTGGGAATGGACTTATGAATGGTCCTAAAATCCTAGAATAAAACAAGAATTATGTTTTAACCAGTTACCAGCTAGTTTTTATGATTTTGGTTTTGAGCCTGAGATGCATTGTGTTTTAGGCTGGATCTAGTCAGAAATATGAGATTTGAAAATGATTTTGGTTTTGGGAAGAAATCCCAAGTATTGAAAAAGGGCATGTTTTGGAATGAATTCCAAATGTTTTAAAAAGAAAAGAAAGATGGGTTTTGAAAAGAGTTTGGATTTGGGATTAAATTCCCAAGTGATTTCCAACAAAGTGAAAAAAAAAGAAAATGATGTTTTAAAAAGGAAAAATGGATTTTCAAAAGAAAACCAAACTTTGGAAATTAAAAAACTGAGTTTTATAGTTTTCTAGTAATTTTGTGGTTTGTGTGTTTGGGGCGCGTACTGGGTGGCTTAGATGTCACTCACGCGTGCTTGTTTGGTTTTCAGGTGCAGTTGGGTGCAGTCGAGTTCTGATGCCGGAGTCGGAGCTTCTAGCCGCACATTGTTTCCTTGAGGTGAGCCTTGGTTGTAGTAATTTAATTTTTACTGTAATTAGTGTAATTTTGCTTATGATAGTATGATTTAGGTAACGTGCCCGAGTTCGGGGTGTTATAGAGTGGTATCAGAACTAAGGTTACACCTAGTGCACTAGCTTGGTGATGTCCACTCTAGTAGCTCCTTTGGACTGCACAATAGAGAGTCGTGCACCTTAATTTTTAGATTGTTGTGTTTTGTTGTGCTGGCTGGAAAATGTGTCGCCAAGGCCGCAGCCGTGGCAAGACCCCTGTACCTGACTCCGAGACCGGAGAGGGAAGTGCATGGAGGGGTATGAGATGAGAATTTGGCGAGATGATGCGAGGTTTCGCCTAGTCCTTTGGCAGCAGTAACAAGGATGAGGCGAAGGGAGACCTGTGGATCAAGTAGTTCCGCCAGCTTGGCGCTCCGACATTTGATGGGTGTGGCACACCAAAGGAGTGTGAGGCTTGGATCTTGGAGGTGGAGAAGATCCTAAAAGGGATTGAGTGTCTAGCAGAGAAGTGGGTCCGGATCGCGGCATTCAGCTCAAGGGTGCTGCAGATCAGTGGTGGAGGATAGTGCACTGCACCAAATTTCTGAATGCGGACCTGCTGATGATCTCTTGGGAAGAATTCTAAGAGGTATTCTATGAGAGGTTTTCCCCTGAGCATGAGAGGGATAAGCTGGATAGAGAATTCAAGAACCTGAAGCCAGGGAGCCAGACTGTGGCTGAATATGAGTCATCCTTCCTTTGGCTGGAGCAGTTCTCTCAGGCTGTAATTTCCGAGAAGAACAAAGCCAAGAGGTTCGTGGAAGGGTTGAACCCTGTGCTGAGATCCAGAGTTATTGGCTTCAGATGCCAGACTTTAGCAGATGCTGTTGAGGTTGCAAGCTGCTATGAGGATGATCATAGGCTGTTCTAGGAGGAGTATCCCAAGAAGGAAAAGGGAAGAAAATCTATCTCTCGACCTTACGTTTCTCGACCGTTAGTGACTAGAGCTCCAAGTTCTAGAAGTTCTGGCAGCTCTGGGAAGAACCGAAAGCAACAGCCTACATCTGGTAGAGAAGAGAGTATGGGTTTCAGCCACGCTGGGTCTAGCAGTAGCCCACAGGTGGGACCATGCCATGTCTGTGGCAAGAAGGGGCACGTAGCGGCGCAGTGTTGGCACATGCAGAGGAATCTAGATAGTGTAGTGTGCTACAACTGTGAGAAGTCCAGGCATTACCAGAAGGACTGTCCCAATTAGCTAAAGCCAGCAAGAGATGCGCCACGTCAGCCTACCAAGGGGAGAGTGTTCTCCATTGCTGCCCCAAATGCTAGTCCATCTGGAGATGTGGTAGAAGGTGAGAACTAGTATGACTGTATGAGTTAAGTCCTATCCTGTAATAATAGATCCTATGTGTACTTAACACTATTTCTTGTTATGATTATGATTACGGTGTGTTGATTATAGGATCTTTTCTTGTGGCTGATCGGATGGCCCGAGTCTTGTTCGACTCTGGGAGTTCATTTTCTTTTGTCTTCGAGTCATTTGCTTCTGAGAACGGGACTAGGCCAGCCAGGTTGGCATTCCACCTAGATATAGTTACCCCATTGGGAGAATACAGTCTAGCGTGGAGATATTTCAGATTGGTTGATATTCAGCTGGGGGACAGGAAATTTCAGGCCAGTTTGATCCTGATGGACATGTAGGATTATGATATTATCTTGGGAATGGATTGGCTGGCACAGCATTCAGCCGTGATAGATTGTGCCAAGCGGAGAGTTCTGGAAGAGTGTCCAGGACAAGGCCGGTGTATGGTATAGGGCACCAGATCGGGTGAACCCAGAAAGGTGACTTCTGCTCTCAAGGCCTATCATCACCTGGCAAGAGGTAGCGTGGTCTATTTGGCATGTGTGATAGTTTCTACTTCGCCTGGGGTTGAGATTCAAGACCTACCGGTGGTGAGGGAATATCCCAATGTTTTTCCAAAGGAGTTGCCTGGAATGCCACCACACGGGGAAGTGGAGTTTGTGATTAATTTGGTGTCGGGATCAGGTCCTATTTCCAAGGCTCCGTACAGGATGGCACCTGCTGAGTTAAGAGAGCTCCGGAATCAGCTGCAGGAATTGATGGATAAGGGATTCATTCGTCCTAGTGTATCACCTTGGGGCGCACCGGTTCTGTTTGTTAAGAAAAAGGATGGTTCACTTCGGCCCTATATAGATTAACGAATGTTGAACCAAATCACAGTCAAGAACAAGTATCCACTGCCCAGAATCGACGATTTGTTCGACCAGCTGCAAGGAGCATCGGTGTTTTCCAAGAGAGATCTGAGATTTGGATACCATCAGTTGAGGGTTAGTGAGCCAGATGTATAGAAGACAGTCTTTCGCACCCGTTATGGACATTATGAGTTTTTGGCTATGCCATTCGGGTTGACGAATGCACCGGCTGCTTTTATGGACCTGGTGAATAGGGTGTTCAAGCCCTATTTGGATCAGTTTGTGGTCATCTTTGTAGATGATGTTCTGGTGTTTACTCCAGATGTTCAGACTCACCGAAGGCATTTGAGAATCGTACTGGAGATGTTGAGATAGCATCAGCTTTATGCCAAGTTCTCCAAGTGCGAACTTTGGCTGGAAGAGGTGTCCTTCCTTGGTCACATTATTTCAGGAGAAGGCATCAAGGTAGATCCAGCCAAAGTGGAAGCTGTGAGCAATTGGGCCAGACCAAAGATAGTAACTGAGATTAGAAGTTTTCTTGGCCTGGCAGGATATTATAGGAGATTCATCCAAGATTTCTCCAAGATTGTTGCACCATTGACTAGACTAACTAGAAAGGAAGTGCACTTTGCCTGGGATTGGTAGTGCGAGGAGAGCTTCAATGAATTAAAGGCTCGTCTGGTATCTGCCCTAGTTTTGACTTTTCCCTCTGGAAGTGACAGTTTCACAGTCTACAGTGATGCCTGTGGAACTGGTTTGGGGTGTGTGCTGATGTAGCATGGTAGGGTGGTGGCGTATGCCTCACGACAGTTGAAAGATCATGAGAAGAATTATCCAACCCATGATTTAGAGATGACAGCTGTTGTGTTTGCCTTGAAGATTAGGAGGCACTATTTATATAGCGAGCAGTTTGAGGTGTACATAGATCATAAGAGTCTGAAGTACATCTTTACTCAAAAGGATTTGAACCTGAGACAGAGGCGCTGGGTGGAGTACATTAAGGATTATGATTTCAGCTTGTCGTACCACCCAGGGAAGTCAAATGTGGTTGCAGATGCCCTAAGTAGGCGCACTCATGTCATGGCTAGTGTAATGATCCATGAATGAAATTGTTAGAGGGACTAGTGGAGTGCAGGCCACAAAGACAGTCTCAGGGACTTGCCAGAGTGGTGTTGGCTAATTTTTCTGTTCGCCCGAGGATGATCGAGGTAATTGTCACAGCTCAGCAATATGATTCTTATGTGTCAGATATCTAGAGGAAGCTAGAAGCTGGTAATGCCCCTCATTTTTCAGTTGGGGTAGACGGTAGGTTGAGATATGATTTGAGATTATATGTGCCTCAAATAGAGGAAATCAAGAACAGTTTGTTGGGTGAAGCTCATTGCTCTAGATACACTATCCATCCAGGAAGCACCAAGATGTATAAAGACTTGAAGAGGAATTTCTAGTGGCCTAGGATGAAGAGAGAGATTGTTGAGTATGTGGCGAAGTGTGCAACCTGTCAGATGGTGAAAATAGAGCACCAGAAGCCAAAGAAAGAATGTGTCGATGGACTTTGTGACGAGTTTGCCGTGAACCCAAAGAAAGAATGATACAGTTTGGGTGATAGTGGATCACCTTACGAAATCAGCACATTTCTTGCCAATGAGAGTGAATCATCCTTTAGCAAAGCTGGCAGAGTTGTATGTAGCTGAGATTGTGAGATTGCATGGTGTCCTAGTGTCTATTGTGTTTGACAGAGACACGAGGTTTACATAGAGATTCTAGGGAGCTCTGCAGGAGGCTTTTGGCACGATGTTGAATTTTAGTATAGCCTTTCACCCTTAGACGGATGCCCAGACAAAGAGGACCATCCAGACACTAGAGGACATGCTGAGGGCCTGCTCCTTGGACTTTGGTGGTAGCTGGGAGGATCACTTACCTCTGATTGAGTTTGCATATAATAACAATTACCACGCTGGTATTGGTATGGCATCATATGAGGCATTGTATGACAGACCCTGTAGGACACTCACTTGCTGGAGTGAGGTGGGTGAGAGACAGTTAGTTGGGCCCGAGATCGTACAGCAGTATGAGGGCAAGATGGATCTGATCAGGAAGAGGTTGTCGTCTTCCTAGAGCTGATAGAAGTGCTATGCTGATAGGAGGCGGAGACCTCTGGATTCGAGGTAGGAGACTTCGTTTTCCTGAAAGTGTCACCAACCAAGGGTGTGATGCGGTTCAGTAGCAGAAGCAAGTTGAGCCCAAGGTATATCGGACCGTACCAGATTACCAAGAGGGTGAGGTGACATACAGACTAGGTCTGCCTCTAGAGTTGGCGGGTGTGTACAACACCTTCCATGTGTTAATGTTGAGGAAGTGTTTGGCCGATGCGTCTCAGGTGATACCAGTGCAGCCAAAGGAGCTGCGGGAGGACCTGTCTATGGTTGAAATTGCAGTTTAGATACTAGACAGAAAAGAGCAAGTCCTCAGGAGCAAAGCGATCCCATTGGTGTTAGTTCAATGGCAACACCATGGTATAGAGGAGGCTACCTGGGAACGCGAGGTGGACATCCAGATACAATACCCCTACCTATTTTATTAGAGCTGAATTTCGAGGCCGAAATTCTTTTAAGGGGGTAGGATGAGACATCTAGGCCTAACTATCCATTTTTACTGGTAAACCATGTAATTAATTATAATATTGTATAAAATGGTTTATTAATGGATAATCTATTGTTTCTTGGATGTGTGAGCTTGTGGTTGACTTGCTGTGCTCCTGGTTGTGATTTGCGACCAATGTAGGGTCCGGTCTGGGGATGCGCAGTCGCCTCGGTCTGTGTGCCCATCTCTTCTTTCTTTTCTTTCCTTCTTTTTCTCCTTTTCTTTTCTCCCTCCCTCACGAGCTCTCTCCATTCTTGTCTCCTTCTTCTCCCTCCATCAGCCCGTGTCATGAGCGACAACAGCCCGTGCCTCCCCGTCTCTTCTGACGAAATGGACGGTCGACGCCATGTGGGAGGAGGCGGAGATAAAGAGGAGGGAGGCAGGAGTGGCGGAGGAGGGGAGGAAAATGGTACAAGAGAGAACAGGGGGCGCGCAAGCTGGGAGAGAGGAAGTTCAGCGTGCAGGTGCATCCACGGGAGGTCGAGGATCGCTGGAGCTTCGTCGAGGCCACGTTGGAGTGTGGTGGAACTCATCGGAGTTGCGTGCCCCGTCTGAGGAGGTACGTGACCCCTCCTTTCTTCCCATCCCCTATTTCCATAAAAATGATGAAATGCATGTAAAATCGTAGAAAAATAGGGAATTTGATGAGAATGAGTTGAAATGCATGAAAACATAAATATCACGCAGTTAGGATGAAAATTTTGTGGGATTAAACGAGATTTGGGATATAAGCTACAGTAGGTTAAACTGAGCTCCTCTCCTTTGGGATTTTCATATGAATCACATAGTTAATGGATTGAGGAAAGGTTTGAGGGGTTTTGAAGTAGACTCAAGATTCTACACCCCATAATTTAATGGTCATTTGTGATGTGTGTTTGGGAGGTTCGATTGAGGCTCCCACTTCGGGCGATTTTCATCGACCGAAATAGGAGTGTGCCCTGTCTATAGGGAATTCGGTATGCCGAACTCAATCGGTATGCTGAAATCCTGATAGATTAAGTCAGGATCCCTGGTTTCGGTAAATCGAAATCTTTCGGTCGACCGAAATAGGGGGTTTCGGTATACCGAAGGAATTATCCCTTGGCCCATGTGATTAAATGGGCACAAATAATGGAAATAAAAGGTTTTAAATGAACAATGAACATGTGTTAGTAGTGTTTTCCCCATGCAAATAGCATGGAGGAATATAGAACCCAAATAAGTGGATTTGGGCATGGTTTTGGGGTTTTAGACCCTATAAATGAATAAGATGGTTGATTGAGTGTGGTTTTGGGCATGAAACCCAATTTATGACTTTTAAAGCATGATTTTAAATGAATTGAGTTGGGACCCCAGTGGAGGGTCAAGTGTTGCATGGAAAACAGATTCCGGCAATGCAAAAGAATGAAATGGAAATGGTTTTGAAAAGAAAAGCTTGAAGAGTTTTATAATGAAACAATAAAAATGTGTTAAGGAACCACAGGGGTTGGTGTCGACAACGTGGTAGGAGTATGTGGCTCCAATGAAACCAGTTGCCAGATACGACTGTGGTTGTCGATCTTGAGACGGTGTAGGCTAAGCCTGGGTCGTTGAACCTAGTTGTTCGGGTCACCGAGCTCGTGACGGTGTAGGCTGAGCCTAGGTTATTAAACCTTGTTGTTCGGGTCACTGAAGGTGTAGGCTGAGCTTGGGTCGTTGTACCTAGTTGTTTGGGTCACCGAAGGGGTGTCAGACAAAGACGTATTCTCGTGCATATGTGAAAAAGAAATTGAGGCCAATTGGCTGGGGCAGTGGCATCCCCCACAGGGAATTTCACCGCGGTAGTGCTGGGAGGTAGGGGAAAGGATGTCCTCGCCTATTGCTTGTGTGCCTGGTTACCCCTGATCAAGGTAACATCAGTAAAGAAAAGTGGAAATGAATAAGGAAAGAATGTGATTTTGAGAAATGAAAAGAAATGTGGTTTGTTTGGGAATGGACTTATGAATGGTCCTAAAATCCTAGAATAAAACAAGAATTATGTTTTAACCAGTTACCGGCTAGTTTTTATGATTTTGGTTTTGAGCCCGAGAGGCATTGTGTTTTAGGCTGGATTTGGTCAGAAATATGAGATTTGAAAGGGATTTTGGTTTTGGGAAGAAATCCCAAGTATTGAAAAAGGGCATGTTTTGGAATGAATTCCAAATGTTTTAAAAAGAAAAGAAAGATGGGTTTTGAAAAGAGTTTGGATTTGGGATTAAATTCCCAAGTGATTTCCAATAAAGTGAAAAAAGAGAGAATGATGTTTTAATTGGGGCACGTACTAGGTAACTTAGATGTCACTCACGTGTGCTTGTTTGGTTTTCAGGTGTAGTTGGGTGCAGTCGAGTTCCGGTGCTGGAGTCAGAGCTTCTAGCTGCACATTGTTTCCTAGAGGTGAGCCTTGGTTGTAGTTATTTAATTTTTTCTGTAATTAGTGTAATTTTGCTTATGATACTATGATTTAGGTAACGTGTCTAGGTTCAGAGCGTTACATAGTGCGAGGACATGTCCTCATTAAAACGTCGCTATATATCCTCGTTGTATATTTGCGAGGACCCATCCTCGCTAAGTCCTCGCTATTAGTCCTCGCAAATTGCAAAATTTCTAGTAGTGATTCATGCTTGTTCAACATTAATTTGGAAACAATGGACACTTTAACAAATGACCTAGATAATAAACTGAAAGCGATAAAGTGTAATCTTTGTTGAGAGTATTGGCTGTTTAAGATACATGAATCACCAAATACATAAAGTGGCTAGTGAAACTACCAACGAGAAAATATTATATTATGAAAACATCAACACACATGAAAAATTATGAACCAAAGAGATAATCTTGTATTAAAGTAGTTGTCATAATACATCGACCACCAAATATATAAAGTAGTTGTGAAACCAAAGATAGTGATGAAGTAAGAACTAATTGGTATCATAATCAGTAGAATCTTGATTACTATGATACTCTTTGAGTAGTTTTTCCAACCGTTCACTATCATAATCAACATCCACCACAACCTTTGTATTGCTACTTCCCACATCATCATCTTTCTTTTTAGTTGGTTTACCACTACTAATCAATAACTCAAACATTACTACTTCAATGACATATTTGTATTCTTTGTCATTCCATTGAAAGAATCCACACTTGTTTGCTATCTGTGATCCAAACATAATGACATTAGTCATGTTATAAGAATGAAAATAAATAAACTAATGCAATAAAATACTCACACAATTGAAGAACCAACAATTAGGATTTTTTGCAGTCCTTGACATTAGATGTCTTGCAAAAATTTCATAACCACATGTAGGTGGCAAGCGGTATACTTTGTGAGTGATGTAGGTAGACATCTTATGGTATTCCTTAAAATTGAGAATGTCTAATTATATTCTACATAAAGCATTCAAGTGATACAAAATTCACATGCCTTTTAATGAGATTTCACTTGTAGAGTAGAAGTTTCAATCATTCACATGCTCAAGATTTTAGAAAGATCATCAAAAGACAATAGACAAAATAAAAGCCTTCTTGACAGAACCATTAATGTTATACAAAAGTATTCCCTTTCAAAACAACTCAAAAATGAAGGTTTGATCAACTTGTAGGAAAAATACATTGTTCAAAATCTGTTACTACATTGTTTTGTCACTGATTAATTGAAAGGCTAAGGTGACAAGTACCATTAACCATGGAAAAGCAATAAACTTGGAAAAGTAGATAGCCATGCTAGTTCCACTAATGATTGAAACATCCCTGCCAGGCCACTAGCCGACACAAGGTTAAGGTTAGGATTGTGGTGGGAGGAGTGAGGAATTCATGAGTAGTGAGGAGTTCGTGAGGAGGAGGAGGAGGTCAGAGGTCGATTAGAGGAGGAAATTGGTAGAGACGATGAGAAGGAGGAGATCGATAGAAGGAGGAGGATGTAAAACAATGAGGAGGAGGAAGAGATCAGATTTGCTGAGGAGGAGGAGGCAAAGGAGCTGGAGGAGGAATAGGTAGAGAAGAGGAGGACAAGATTGCTAGAGAGGAGGAGGAAGAGGACGAGATCGATTGGGGAAGAAGAAGGAGTTCGATGTGATTTGGGAAAAGAGAAATTTGATGTTTTTATTACTCGAGGGTAATTTAGATGTTTATACCAAATGCATAAACTCCTTTGTAGGTGTTTACGAAAGCATTATCAAATGGCTCCATAGTTTAGGAATTGAAAATTCTTCATGGATTGGGGAAGTTGACTTTGGCTAACTTGCACAGTGACCTAGCGAACTTTAGTTCATGCATGTGTGTGTGCTCCACTGCTATGATAGATTGGCCTAGTCGATCCTCTCTACAATTAATTCAAGAAGAAATTGTTCTTTAGGAATTTGTTTTAAGAGAAAATTACACTTTGGTATCTTGATGTTTCTGAAATCTTAGGATTTAGTACTCGACATTTAAAAATGCATATTTCACTATCCAACATTATCTTCATCCATAAAAAACAAACCTCCATAATGGAATCTTCTGCAATAATTATTATTATACAAATTTATGAGCAAATTACTCTCAAGCATTTTCAAAGTTAGGTACCAAATCTTTGAGATCTATAAACGAGGTACCAAACTATAACTTTATGGAAATTCAATCCCATAGTATGATGGTCAAAGCACAAATAAGTATAATGGTATTAAATATTCAAACATTTTCAATTATGGTCCAAACTGCAACGTTCCACACACATGAACAGTGAAGTTGTGGAGTCCACAACTGCAACTAAATAGTGCAAATGTGAGTGTAGCTTGGACTGTAATTGAAAACCTTCCTATGAATATTTTGGAAACATTGAGGTAGTGAAGTGTGTATTTTCAAATATTGGTAAATGGTAATTTAATCCTAGTTTTAAATGACTTTGAGAAGGGCTATGGTAGAATCTAGTAGGCCTAGAAATCAGGCCGCGTCGACCCTAATTTATCAGGGCTTAGGGTCATTTTAGGTTAAGCTGGCCCGACCACTACAAGAAAGAGAAGAGCTAGCCCTATTTGATATGTTTAGTTATGGGAATAGCCATGAATACATAAGCTTTAAACAAGAAATCAAAATCTTACTTAGCGACGGGCACATGTTGTGGCCAACTAGGAAATATCTGTGGCTAAAAATTTTATCTTAATGAAAAATTTTTTTTGCTTAAATATTATAAAGTAGCCACAGGATTAGTCATGGATTAAGCTTCGAGGTTATGTTAATTCTTGATTTATTTTATAGTAGCCACTGGTTTTGCTACAGTATTTGGTTGTAGCTAAGATTAAAACCTTAAAAATTTAAGACATCAACTTTTCCCTTTTTTATTTCCTCTTTTCCACTACCTAAAATCTCTACCCTTTCCATAAAACCTTCTTCCTTAAAGCCTTCTTCTCTTTCTCCCTCATTTCTCACTACCACCCCCACTCCTCCCTAAATCCCCCTCTCTTTCATTCACTCCCATAATTTCTCCACCACCACCCCACTTTTTTGGAAATATATACTTGAATGTTTTATTTTGATGATAATAAATTGATTATATTGTTTATTTCAATATAATGCTATCATTTGATAAATGTATAGCTTGATTATGAAGAGTTTTCAATAAAAGATTCACAAGGAGAAATACATGAAGACAAGAAAAACATGCACCCATGAAAAAAGAATTATGAAGGCCTTCTAAAGATTGAAGAAAGAATCAAGGAAATCAAGAGCCATGGAAGATTATCAATTTTATTTGTAAAATTATGAATGTAATTTTTTCTATCTTGCTTTATAATGTATAGGATATGTAATGATCGCCTAAATCAAGTTAAAATTCTAGGAAAATAGGGATGCTCACAAACCAAGTAGAAAAACCATAGAAAAATCTTGCATATAGGTTCAAGGCTAATTTCGGCATACCAGATAATATCGGTATACCGAAATCTAGTATACATGGGTGACCTTTGAACCTAAGTAAAAACTTTAGAAAAATCATTTTTGGTTCAAGGTTGATTTCGGCATACCAAATGGGTTCAGAATTCAGAAATTTGGGGCAAACGGAGTTTACAATTGAGACCATATTCGGCACACCAAATTATTTTTGGTCTACCGAATATCTCAACTGTTATAAACTGTTGAAGAATTTCGATAGACCGAACAATTTCGGCATATCGAATCAGTAGCTGTTTGTATTCGTTAGAGAGAAAAATGTAGTTGTTTTACACATGTCTAAAGTCATTTCTTTCTATAAATAAGACAACCCTAAACCCATGTAAGGACACACAAACTGATCCTAAGCTAAACTCACATCATCTTGAAAGATTCCTAGTTCAAGTGCTCAATTTCCATTTTGAGAAGAGTTTTCCAAGTAGTTTCCCAATATTTGCATAGAGAGAAACATGTGAGCTCCAAATTCATATACACTCAGCCTTGTGTTATTGATTTGAAGATTAAAGATACTTGGAGTTGTAAAAGATTGTTTTGTAAATCTTCAAAAGGTCTAGAGCTTCTCTAGTTGTGAGAAGGATTTGCGGTTTTTACGGGATTGGTGAGGGATTCATTATACAAGTAAGTTTTGATTTAAGATTAAGGGAACTCTCGAGGGGATCTGAAGGAGTAGACTAGACTGGGGTTGGCCAAACAACTATAAATTTTTTATGTTGTCATTCAAATTCTCTATTCACTCTCTTTCTAGAGAAGCCTCTTGATTCTACACACTACTCCTAAAAGCCCATTTTTGCCGCCCTTGCCTTCCATCACCACCACACCACGACCTCCTCCACCCACTCCTTCCATTGCTGCAAAATGACGACCTCCTCTGCTCTCTCCTTCCGTCGGCACTCTCACCTCTTGGAAGAGAGAAACCAAACCCCTTCTCTCTTCTTCTTCCTCTCCTTCCTTCAAATCCACCACGCAAACCCTTTCTTTCTTCTTCTTCTTCTTCTTCTTCTTCTTCTTTGGTAGTGTCATGTTGTCTTCAGCGACAAGCTTGGCATGGCTTTAGGAGGTCGAACCCTTAGCAGATACCAACCAACTCAAGACTTCCATGCTCATAGGTATTTAGTTATTATTATTATTATTATTAAAACTTATGCTTTGAATCAACCAATCCTCCTATTACACTCCACTACTCTCACAGTTGTCCTTTTTTTATAAACTTAGAGCTTGTGCGAAGTGAGGGCTGCCATGTCCTCCTCAACAATCCAGTTCTAAATGAAAGGATCTCCTTGGCATGTTTTCAACAACAATTGCATACCATCTCCACCACCATGGCTGCTGCTACAAATGTCCTGACGCTGCGGGACAACAACACCATTGTTGACTTCAGCGTTGATGTCGCCTCGTGTGTTGAGGATGTCCTTTACGCCCTTCTACAAAAGGCATTCCATCTCTCTCTCTCTCCCTCTCTCTCTCTCCCTCTCTCTCTCTCTTCAAGTGTATTCTATGCATTTATTACTATTATATGTATCTATAGGAGGCTTTCTCTTATATATTTACCCAATTGTATGGTGGGACAAGAAAGAAGAATTCTTCAATCTCATGAATTACCAAAAAATGCTAATAACATTTTTTTCAACATCACGTTTTCAAGGAAATCTTGATGATGTCATGTAGAAGCACGAATTTGGTAGTTTCATACCCCTCTATGTAGAAGGGCATGGCACCCTAGTGGTACGAGTACCGAGACTAAGACTTTGTGGGCCTGGTTGAAAGAAACTAAGGTTACTCCTTTTGAGTATGTACTAGCAGGACTTGAGGTGAGAGTTCTCGAGTGCCTGGGCACATAGGAGCATCATGAGGAGATGCAATCCTGTGCTAGTTGAGATTTGTATGGTCAACAATGAGGCTCGTTGGTCGAGGTGGTGACATGCCCGCACGAGGACTTCCATTGTGGTAGTGCAGACATCGTTGGTTGCGTTTAGGTGGATTGCTTATGGCTAGGTGTCGGTTGCTTGGTACTAGGCAGCACAACACACCAGAGAGACGCTTGTTGGCCGGGACGGGTGGTTGCAGCCATCCGTGGCATTGCAGCGAGTTCAGGGTCATGCCCTAACTGTTGCTTGTGGCCAGTGTTTGTTGCAACTTGTGTTGTTTATGCTTGCGAGGGGCATTGTGTTGTTTGAGCCCGTGAGGGGCATTGGGTGATTGTGCTAGAAGGTGGCATTGTAGTTTCAGAGTTGGGGGGTAGTGCCCGTTGTGTGATATGATTGTTTGTTTGACTAAGTAGAGGCTCGATGTCTATGTGGCACTCCCTAGTGGTTGTGGACTTCATTTGGCAGGAGTGGCTATTTCAAGTATGCATAAGTTTTGAAAAGCATGCATATGGTTTGAAAGAAAGAAATGGTTTTGAAAGGCATGAAAGTGGTTTTGAAAAGAAAAGAAAGGTTTTTATTTAAAGACAAGGTTTCAAGTACCTGCTGTTGTGGGGCAAGACTTTGTTGCTCTGCTGTGGTGTTGTGGCATCCATGAGAGGTGCCAGAGTGTGCGTTTTCTAGGGGCAAAGAGTTCTACCCTGTGATTGTGTGTGGCATCCGAGAGTGATGCTAGGATAGTGTGGGTTTAGTGGGGGCATGTGCTGGGTGACCTTTCAGTGGCCACTCATACGTGTTTTGTGGGTGTTTTCTCAAGTGTAGGATGGAATGAAGAGTTTGTTAGTGCGCTCAGAGTTAGAGCCAATTGACCACTCATCAAAGGTTCTAGTAAGTAGTTAATTTAGTTTAATTCAGTTAATAATTTATTTATTTATGTTGTTTATTGTTAGACATAGACTAAAAAAAAGGTAGCTAGAATGGGGTGACGGCTTGGGCGTGGGTCGTTATAGGTGGTATCAGAGCACTAGGTTACATAGGAATACTAGCTTAAGAATGTCTGGTTGATGGCTCTGTAAATTAGACACCTACACCTACTTTGGTTAATTTTCCTGTTAGGCGGAGTGTCAAGCTACGATTGCCGTGTGAAGGTGGCTCGCTTAAGTTCTTCAACTGCACAAGGTGTTGTTTTGGTGCTGTCCACTATAGATATCCCATTTTGGCACTCCTTTATCTTTATAAGGTCCCACTACACTATAGCATGCTCCATTCATCTTTAGAAGCTTTTTTCTCAGCCCAACTACTCTCTGATAACCCATTTACTAATTCAGGTCATTGAACGCTAAAAGATGTAGCGTACAATGTTATACGTATATACTGCATCATTTAACGTTAAACACACCAAATTTGGCGTTTAACGTTATACACCAGATTCCAAGCGTCTAACACCTTTAGGCCAGTTCCCTTCCATTTCAACCAACCTTTCCTTTTTTTGGACCCAAAATAAATATCATTAATATTTTCAAACAAGTCTTCTAGTCATGTTTAGAGGTCTTTATTACCTCATTAATTCATTCGTTGGAAAAAAAGAGCGAAAAAAATGAGCAAAGAAAGAAAAAAGAGGACAAGTGTAGACACCCCGATTTTGAGGTGACTCATTGATAATTTTCCTTGATGCTTTGGATGTGGCTGACCCTTGAATCCCATTAGCCAGACCAACCCTAAGCTTGCAATAGGCCCGCAGTCCAATTAGAAATCCAGACAAGTAGGGGAGAGCACTTAGCTAGCACACCTACCTAGCACACTTAGCTAGCACACCTACCTGGCACACCTAGCTAGCACACCTACCTGGCACACATAGGTGGGGCACATAGCTAGAGCACCAAGCTGGCGCACAACCACTTTTCTAGCTGCTGGCTGCTGGCTTTCCACCTCTCATGGCTGTTACCTCCAGCAACGAATATGCCATGGAATCTTCCAGGCTTTTCGTCTACGAGGCCCTTTGCATTCTCCATGGGTTACCCTTGAGAATTCCCTATAAATAGACACCTATAGGTAGCCATCTGAGGGATTAAAAAAGTTGAAGACACACAATTGCAACCAGAATTCTGCAGCCGTCCCTTTGAGCTCTTAGCTTTCTTCTTGCATCCAGAGATATTCTCAACCCTTCCAGAGCATCAAGGAGCTTATTATCTCGGGTCTTATTTGAAGGAACATCTAGGACAAGGTAGGCCTTCTCACTTTTCCTTTTGATTCTTGTTCTCTTACATTGGAATAAGGCATGTTAGAAACTTA
>JAMKQA010002330.1:0-17497 GCA_024699735.1 Posidonia australis | reverse complement strand
ACCCCAGACAAGGGGGGACACCCCCGATCTTTTACCCCGCGCCATAGCTTTAGGATAAAAAATCGGAAAATGTCCTTCTCAGACTGTAGGTAAAGCCTCGGAGAGGAGAAGAATGCATGCCCTATATGATGTATGCAAAGGATGCATTAAAATTTTGACTTGCCAATTTGATTAAACCGAGGGGAAAGTTGCAATTTTGTCCCTAGTTTGCCTTAAGATTAAAGATTTTGGTTATTAAACTTTCATTAACCCAAGGGGAAGAGAGAGATTTGTCATTTGTCTCTAGCTTGCCTTAAGATTAACTGATTTTGTTTTCTTTTAAGCTTTCATTAACCAAAGGGAAGGGAAGCAAACATGTCCCTATTTTTCCTATGCATGGCAAAAGCAAGAAGGGAAATAAACAGGCAATTGGAGGGAAATAAACAAGCATTTCATGCATGGATAAACGAAACAAGGCATGCATACTATGTGCAAATGCGGTGGCATAGCAAATGTATGGGAGAAAGAGCAACATTCAAGAGCATGAACAAACAAAAGGCACCATAAGTAAAGATAACAAAAGCATGGCATGGCAAATATGCAAGATAAAAAAGCCAAGGCGGAGGAGAAATCAAAAACGAAGCTAAGATCTGGCTATCCCCAGCGGAGTTGCCAGTTTTGTAACCATGCCGGCGAGGAGGATCGCAAAATAATGCGAAACGGTCGGTAAAATCACGTCGAAAAACAAAACAAAAATGCAGAAATGCAGGAGTCGCCACCTAGTCTATTATAGAAGACGAGGAAAACCATAAACATGAAAAATCATGCAAAAACAATAAGGACAGGTTTGCAAAAACTAAAAGAGGTGGGTAAGGATCCCTATTATGTACGAGGAAGGTGTTAGGCACCCTCGTAAGCTTGATAAAATCGGTCTTCTATGATTTCTCCAATGAAATGTTGGCTTTTCAGCCTCTTTCTATACGCCCGAGGGCGATATGCCATACCATGTTCAGTGCCTTATGCTAATAGGTGCATGATGTGCGGGGTGTGTCCTATGCTCAGAAACATCACCCTTTTATCCCGGGTCAAGTGTATAATGCAAAGATATTGCATAAGCATAATCAAAGTTGTATTATTCTGAGTGATTTATCACCATCGCTCTATATGCAAATGCAAATGCATAAAACAGTAAAAAAACAAAATGTGCCTTCCTAGTAAATCCAGAAGAAAAACCAGGGAAAATCTAGAAGAAAACAAGTCGAGAAAGCATGACAAGGATCATGGGAAAGCATGCTGTATGCAGAAAATAGGGCAGTGTGTTGGTTTGGTGCGCCAGATTGGTGAGTCAATCTGGTGCGCCACCTATGTGCGCCTAGGTGAGCCAGAAAGGTGCAGGGTTAAAAAAGGGCAAGATGCAATGCCAAAGTCTTGAAAACACGCATATAGGAAAGCTGAAATATCTGCAAATGCATTCAGGAAAGCAGTGATGACTCGAGGAAAATAAATCTCTGCAAATGCGCCACCTATGTGCGCCTAGGTGAGCCAGAAAGGTGCAGGGTTAAAACAGGGCAAGATGCAATGCCAAAGTCTTGAAAAGACACATTCAGGAAAGCTGAAATCTCTACAAATGCATTCAGGAAAGCAGTGATGACTTGAGGAAAATAAATCAAATGCATATGCAAGAGTTGGTGAACCCCGTGTTCAAGGGCTTATTGCCTCACACAAGGTCACCCTAAATGCAACTAGAATGAAGAAACAAAATCATCCCAGCCTCTGGATTATGGGCTGAAGCACAAGCTTTCGTAATAGGACAAAGCGTGCAAAATACAGCCTACCAGAGTGGCATGGGTAGATCAAGAAAACAGAGCAAAACCCCTAAATCCATAGCAAAACGCGATCAGGCATAATCATGGAATACCATAGAATCATTAAAAATAGAAATCGTAGTGAAACCATCTGGAGAAAACCATGAAAACAGGTATGCAAAATGCCCTTTGACCAGTCTGTGCAGCAGATGTATGCGCCAAACTGGTGCTCTGGTTAGGTGCGCCAGTCTGGTGCGCCTGGAAGGTGCGCCAATCTGGTTCGCCCCAGGTTTTGGTTCAGACTGTTGCTGATCCAGAACCTAACCCAGAGCTGCCAGTGGACAAAGTGATTTATGCAAAACAGTACGATGCAGATGTCATGACTAAATACCGGAAACATGATGTGAATGCATTGGAACAAGAAACATCATGTAAATCATGCATTAAGAATGAATAATGTTGATGGTTCATGTATCAATGATAACATACAGAATGCCAAAAAACATGGATATGTGCTAATCATGGCATATGAGAGCATATGAGATCATATGGGTGCATGACAACATATTATGCAAAGAAAACATGGTAAAGGATAATAACATCCAAGCTTATGTTAGATAAAAAGAAGATAACATGGAGATTATTTAGCATGAGGCTAGCAAACATGTTTAATACAAGATTTCATGAATTATAGAGCAAAACATCACATATCATGAATTTCTAAGCATGTTCTATCACATTTTAAGAATGGCATTCAAAAGAAAAGGAGGTGGTAGAAAGGCCACCTCTTATGATGTTTCCTCCTTGAAATACAAGAAATAAGATGATCCTTGTTGCTTTGGAAGGACCAAGGGTGCTTTAAGATGCAAGGAAGAGCTCCAGAACAAAAATATAGGTTGTTGGGTGGAAGGAGGAACTCATGCAAAAAGCTTGCTCAGTGCAAATCTGTATCTCAGATTTCAGCACCAGAATTCTCCCCCAACAAAGGTGTCATGGAATGGCTGCTATGGAGGTCCTTTTATAGGGATCCATGGATAGGTAACTCATGAGAAAAAAAGGGACTTGTAAACGAAAAGCCTCGAATATTCGTTGGCACATTCATTTGCAAGAGTAACAGCTCGGAAGGTGGAAGGTCTGCAGCCGCAGCATGAAAACGATTGGGCACCTGCTTGGTGAGCCAGTGATGTGCGCCTACTTGGTGAGCCAGTGATGTGTACCTGGAAGGTGCGCCTACAAGGTGCGCCTATGAGGTGCACCTGGTTGGTGCGCCAACTCATCTCATAGAATTCTCTAGACTCTGGCTTGCTAATAGGTTTGGGGCTTGCTTTAAGGGCTGATCACATCCAAAGCAACATAAGGACACTCATCTCCGGGTCACCTCAAAATCGAGGTGTCTACAGAGGTCTTGAATCCATCTGTTCGGATAGGAATTCCGAGAACTGGCCCCGAGGATCGTCCGAACGGATCGAACCAGGGATGGGAACATCTAGACACCGATCGATAGTCAAGAAAGATGAAAAAGGGAAGCCTTGAAGCTATCCATTCGGATAGGAATTCGAAGTCAAGAAGTGGCACCGAGGTTCCTCCGAACGGATCGAACCAGGGATAGGAACATCAAGACTCCATCTGGTAGTCGAGAAAGATAATATGGGGACGCCTAGAATCCGTCAGTCCGATTATGAATTCGATTGCAAGAAGTGGCACAGTGGCTCGTCCGAACGGATCGAACCAGGAAGGGGAACATCTAGACTCTGTCCGGTAGTCAAGATAGATGAAACGGGGAGGCCTTGAATCAGTCCATTTAGATAGGACTTCGAAGGCAAGAAGTGGCACCATGGTTCGTTTGAACGGATTGAATAAGGGAAGGAAACATCTAGACCCCATCAGGTAGTCTAGAAAGATGATACAAGGAGGCCTTGAATCCGTCCGTCCGGATAGGAATTCGATGGCGAGAAGTGCCATCGAGGTTCGTCCAATTGGATCGATCAGGGATGGGAACATCTAGACTCCTTCTAGTAGTCTAGAACGATAAAAAAGGGAGGCCATGAATCCGTTCGTCCGGATAGGAATTCGAAGGCGAGAAGTGGCACCAAGGTTCGTCCGAATGAATCGAACTAGGGATGGGAACATCTAGACTCGGACCGATAGTTTTGAAAGATGAAAAAGTGAGGCCTTGAATCCGTTCGTCTGGATAGGAATTCAAAGGCAAGAAGTGGCACCGAGGATCATCCAAACGGATCAAACAAGGGATGGGAACATCTAGACTCCGTCTTGCAGTCTATAAAGAAGAAAAGGGAAGGCCTTCAATCCATCCATCCAGATAGGAATTTGGAGGCGAGAAGTGGCCTCGAGGTTCGTTCCAACGGATCGAACCAGGGATGGGAACAACTAGACTTCGTCTGGGAGTATAGAATGATGAAAAAGGGAGGCCTCGAATCCATCCATTCATATTGGAATTCAAAGGCGAGACATGGCACCTAGGCTCGTTCGAATGAATCGAACCAAGGATGGGAACATCTAGACTCTGTTCGGTAATCTTGAAAGATGAAAAGAGGAGGCCTTGAATCCATTCGTCTGGATAGGTATTCGAAAGCGAGAAGCGGGACCGAGGTTCATCCGAACGGATTGAACATGGGATGGGAATATTTAGACTCCGTCTAGTGGTCTAGAAAGATGAAAACGGGAGGCCTTGAATCCGTCCGTTTGGATAAGAATTCGAAGGCGAGATGCAGCACCGAGGTTCATCCAAACGGATCAAACCCGAGATGGGAACATCCAGACTCAGTCTGGTAGTCTAGATAGATGAAAAGGGGAGGCCATGAATCCGTCCGTTCGGATTGGAATTTGAAGCCGAGAAGTGGCACCAATGTTAGTCCGAACAGAGCGAACCTAGGATAGGAACATCTAGACTCCGTCTGGTTGTCTAGAAAGATGAAAAGGGAGGCCTCGAATCTATCTGTCTGGAAAGGAATTCGAAGGCGAGAAGTGGCACCACGGCACGTTCGAACGGATCGAACTCGGGATGGGAACATCTAGATTCCGTCCAGTAGTCTAGAAAGTTGAAAAGGGGAGGCCATGAATCCGACCGTTTGGATAGGAATTCGAGGTCAAGAAGTGGCACCATGGCTCATCTAAACGGATCGAACATGGGATAGGAACATCTTCACTCCGTCTGTTAGTCTAGAAAGATAAAAAGGGGAGGCCAAGAACCATCCGTCTGGATAGGAATTTGAATGCAAGAAGTGGCACCATGGCTCGTCCGAACGGATCGAACCAGGGCAGGGAACATCTAGACTCCATCCGGTTGTAGAGATAGATGAAAAGAGGCGGCCTTGAATCCATGAATTCGAAGGCGTGATGTGGCACCAAGGTTCGTCTGAACGGATCGAACAAGGGATGGAAACATCTAGACCCTATCCGGTAGTCTAGAAAGATGATATAGGGAGGCCATGAATCCGTCTGTTCGGATAGGAATTCGATGGCGAGAAGTGGCATCGAGGTTCGTCTGATTGGATTGAACCAGGGATGGGAACATCTAGACTCCGTCTGGTAGTCTAGAAAGATGAAAAAGGGAGGCCTTGAATCCTTTCATCCCGATAGGAATTCAAAGGTGAGAAGTGCCACCGAGGTTCGTTCGAATGAATCGAACCAGGGATGGGAACATCTAGACTCGGTCCGGTGGTCTAGAAAGATGAAAAAGGGAGGCCTTGAATCCGTCCATTTGGATAGGAATCCGATGGCGAGAAGCGGAATGGAGGTTCATCTGAACGGATCGAACCAAGGATGGGAACATCTAGACTCCGTCTGGTAGTCTAGATAGATGTAAAAGGGAGGCCATGAATCCTTCTCTTCGGATAGGAATTCGAAGGCGAGGAGTGGCACCGAGGTTAATCGGAATAGATTGAACATGGGATGGGAACATCTAGACTCCGTCTGGTAGTCTATAAAGATGAAAAGGGGAGGCCTTCAATCCATCCATCCAGATAGGAATTCGAAGGCGAGAAGTGGCACCGAGGTTCGTCTGAATGAATTGAACAAGGTATGGGAACATCTAGACTCGGTCCGGTGGTCTAGAAAGATGAAAAAGGGAGGCCTTGAATCGTCCATTTGGATAGGAATTCGATGGCGAGAAGCGGCACCAATGTTCATCCGAATGGATCGAACCAAGGATGGCAACATCTAGACTCCATTTGGTAGTCTAGATAGATGAAAAAGGGAGGCCATGAATCCGTTTGTTCGGTTAGGTCGAAGGCGAGAAGTGGCACCGGGATTCATCCGAACGGATCAAGCCAGGGATGGGAATTCCTAGACACCAACCGTTAGTCAAGAAAGATGAAAAAGGGAGGCCTAGAATCCGTTCGTTTGGATAATAATTCAAAGGTGAGATGTGGCACCGAGGTTTGTCCGAATGGATCGAACCTAGGATGGGAACATCTAGACTTCGTCCAGTTGTCTAGAAAGAAGAAAAAGGGAGGCCTTGAATCCATCCGTCTGGGTTTGAATTTGAAGGCGAGAAGCGCACTGAGGTGCATCCGAATGGATCGATCTAGGGATGAAACATCTAGACTCCGTCTGGAGTATAAAAAGATGATAATAGGAGGTCTTGAATATGTCCGTCGGGATAGGAATTTGAAGGTGGGAAATGGCACTGAGGTTCGACTGAAAGCATGGAACAGGGATGGGAACATCTACACTCCGACCGATAGTCTTGAAAGATGAAAACGGGAGGCCTTGAATCCATCTGTCCAGATAGGAATTCGAAGGCGAGAAGTGGCACCGAGGATTGTCCCACCAGATCGAACATGGGATGGGAACATCTAGACGTCATCCGGTTGTCGAGAATGATGAAAATGGGAGGCCTTTAATCCGTCCGTTCGGATAGGAATTCGAAGGCAAGAAGTGGCCCCGAGGTCTGTTCGAATGGATCGAACTAGGGATGGGTACAACTAGACTCCGTCTAGTAGTCTAGAAAGATGAAAAAGGGAGGCCTCGAATCGGTTCATTCAGATAGGAATTCGAAGGCGAGACGTGGCACCGAGGCTCGTTCGAACGAATCGAACCTAGGAAGGAAACATCTAGACTCCGTCCGATAGTCTAAAAAGATGAAATGTGGTTGCCTTGAATCCGTCCATCTAGATAGGAATTCAAAGGCAAGAAGTGGCACCGAGGTTCATCCGAGCGGATGGAACAAAGGGTGGGAACATCTAGACTCTGTTCGGTGGTCTAGAAAGATGAAAAAGGGAGGCCATGAATCCGTCCATTTGGATAGGAATTCGAAGGCGAGAAGTGGCATCAAGGTTCGTCCGATTGGATCGAACCAAGGACGGGAACATCTAGACTCCGTCTGGTAGTCTAGAAAGCTGAAAAAGGGAGGCCTTGAATCCGTCTGTCCAGATAGGAATTTGAAGGCGAGAAGTGGCACCGAGGTGCGTCCGAATGAATCAAACCAGGGATGGGAACATCTAGACTCGGACCGATAGTCTTGAAAGATGAAAAAGGGAGGCCTTGAATCCGTCCGTACGGATTTGAATTTGAAGGCGAGAAGTTGCACCGAGCCTCATCCGAACTGATCGAATCAGGGATGGGAACGAGGCCATGAATTCGACTATTTCAGTAGGAATTCAAGGGCAAGAAGTGGCACCAAGGCTCATTCGAACGGATTGAACATTGAAAAGGAACATCTAGACTCCATTTGGTGGTCTCGAAAGATGAAAAGGGGAGGCCTAGAATCCGTCCGTCTTGATTGGAATTCGATTGCAAGAACTGGCACCGAGGATCGTCCGAATGATTCAAACCAGGGATGGGAACATCTTGTCTCCGATCGATAGTCTAGAAAGATGAGAACAGGTGACTCTTATTACGTCCGTCTCGATAGGAATTCGAAGGCGAGAAGTGGCACCGAGGTTTGTCCGAACGGATCGAACCAGGGATGGGAACATCTAGACTCCGTCTGGTAGTCTAGAAACATGATAAAGGGATGACTTGAATCCGTCCGTCCTGATAGGAATTTGGTGGCAAGAAGCGGCACCAATGTTCGACCGAACGGATCAAGCAAGGTTTGGGATCACCAACACTCCGTCCTGTAGTCTAGAATGATGACAAAGGGAGGTCTTGAATCCATCTGTCCGGATAGGAATTCGAAGGCGAGTAGTGGCACCGATGTTTGTCCGAATGGATCTAACCAGGGATGGGAACAACTAGACACCGATCGGTAGTCAAGAAAGATGAAAAGGGGAAGCCTTGAAGCCATCTGCCCGGATAGGAGTTCGTAGGCGAGAAGTGGCACCGAGGTTTCTCCGAGCGGATCGAACAAGGGATAGGAACATCTAGACTCCGTCCAGTAGTCTAGAAATTTAAAATGGGGAGGCCAAGAATCCATACGTCTGGATAGGGATTCGATTGCAAGAAGTGGCACAATGGCTCATCCGAACGGATCAAACCAGGGAAGGGAACATCAAGACTTCATCTGGTTGTCAAGATAGATGAAAAGGGGAGGCCTTGAATCCATCCATTCCGATAGGAATTCGAAGGCGAGAAATGTCACTGAGGTTCGTCCGAACGGATTAAACAAGGGATGGAAACATCTAGACCCCATCTGTTAGTCTAGAAAGTTGATACGGGGAGTCCATGAATCCGTCCGTTTGGATAGGAATTCGAAGGCGAGAAGTGGCTTCAAGGTTTTTCCGATTGGATCGAACACGGGATGTGAACATCTACACTCCGTCTGGTAGTCTAGAAAGATGAAAGAGGGAGGCCTTGAATCCATTCGTCCGATAGGAATTCGAAGGTGAGATGTGGCACTGAGGTTCATCTAAAAGGATCAAACCTGGGATACGAACATCTAGACTCTGTCCGGTGGACTAGAAAGATGAAAAGGGGAGGCCTTGAATCCATCTGTCCATATAGGAATTCGAAGGCAAGAAGTGGCACCGACGCTCGTCCGATCGGATCGAACCAAAGATGGGAACATCTTGACTCCTCCAGTAGTCTAGAAAGATGAAAAGGGGAGGCCTTGAATCCGTCTGTCTAGAAAAGAATTTGATGGCAAGAAGTGGCACCGAGGCTCTTCTGAATGGATCAAACTGTTGATGGGAAAATCTAGACTCCGTCCAGTAGTCTAGAAAGATGAAAAGGGGAGGCCATGAATCCGACTGTTTGGATAGGAATTTGAGGTCAAGATGTGGCACCTAAGCTCATCTGAATGGATTGAACCTGGGATAGGAACATCTAGACTCCGTCTGGTAGTCTAGAAAGATAAAAATGGGAGGCCTACAATTTGTCCATCCGAATAGGAATTTGATTGCAAGAAGTGCCACCAAGGCTCGTCTAAATGGATCGAACCAGGGATGGGAACATCTACACTCCGTTCGATAGTCTAGATAGATGAAAATGGGAGGTCTTGAATCCATCCATTCAGATAGGAATTCGAAGGCAAGAAGTGACACTAAGGTTCGTCCGAACGATTAGAACATTGGATGGAAATATCTAGACTGCATCTGGTTGTCTAGAATGTTGATATGGGGCAGCCATGAATCCGTCTGTCGGGATAGGATTTCGAAGGCGAGAAGTGGCATCAAGGTTCGTCCGATTGGATCAAACCAGGGATGGGAACATCTGGACTCCGTCTGGTAGTCTAGAAAGATGAAAAAGGGAGGCCTTGAATCCGTCTGTCCGGATAGGAATTTGAAGGTGAGAAGTGGCACCGAGGTGCGTCCGAATGAATCAAACCAGGTATGGGAACATCTAGACTCAGACCGATAGTCTTGAAAGATGAAAAAGGGAGGCCTTGAATCCGTCCGTCCGGATTTGAATTTGAAGGCGAGAAGTGGCACCAAAGATCATCCGAATGGATCAAACCAGGGATAGGAACATCTAGACTCTGTCCGGTAGTCTAGAAAGATGAAAGGGGAGGCCTTGAATCCATCTATCTGGAAAGGACTTCGAAGGCAAGAAGTGGCACTGAGGCTCATCCGAACGGGTCGATCCAGGGATGGGAACATCTAGACTCCGTCCTGTAGTCTAGAAAGATGAGAAGGGGAGGCATTGAATTCGACCGTTTGGATAGGAATTTGTGGTCAAGAAGTGGCACCGAGGCTCATCCGAATGGATCGAACCAGGGATGGGAACATCTACACTCCGTCTAGTAGTCTAGAAAGATAGAGAAGGGAGGCCTTGAATCCATCCATCTGGGTAGGAATTTGAAGGCGAGAAGCGACACCGAGGTTCGTCTGAATGGATCAAACTATGGATGGGAACAACTAGACTTTGTTTGGTAGTCTAAAAAGATGATAAAGGGAGGCCTTGAATCTGTCCGTCCGGATAGGAATTCGAAGGTGAGAAGTGGCACTGAGGTTCGTCTGAATGGATCGAAATTGGATGGGAACATCTAGACTCCGATTGATAGTCATGAAAGATGAAAGTGGGAGGCCTTGAATCCGTTCGTCTGGATAGGAATTTGAAGGCAAAAAGTGGCACCGAGGATCGTCCGAACGGATCGAACAAGCGATGGGAACATCTAGACTCCGTTCGGTTGTTTAAAAAGATGAAAAAGGGAGGTCATGAATCCGACCGTTACGTTAGGAATTCGAGGGCTAGAAGTGGCAACAAGTCTCATCCGAACAGATTGAACTAGGGATAGGAACATCTAGACTCCGTCCGATTGTCTAGATAGATAAAAACCAGAGGCCTAGAATCCGTCCGTCCGGATAGGAATTCGATTGCAAGATGTGGCACCAAGGCTCGTCTGAATGGATCGAACCAGGGAAGGGAACATCTTCACTCCGTCCAGTTGTCTTGAAAGACGAAAAGGGGAGGCCATGAATCCATCCGTCCAGATAGGAATTCAAAGGTGAGAAGTGGCGCTGTGGTTCGTCTGAACGGATTGAACTCAGATGGGAACATCTAGACTTTGACCGATAGTCTTGAAAGATGAAAAAGAGAGGCCTTGAATCCATCCGTCTGGATAGGAATTCGACGGCGAGAAGTGGCACCAAGGTTCGTCCGAATGAATCAAACCAGGGATGGGAACATCTAGACTTCGACTGGTAGTCTAGAAAGATGAAAAGAGGTGATTATGAATACGTCTATCTCGATAGGAATTCGAAGGAGAGAAGTGGCACCGAGGTTCGTCTGAACGGATCAAACCAGGGATGGGAACATCTAGACTCCGTCTGGTAGTCTAGAAACATGATAAGGGGATGCCTTGAATCTATCCATCTGGATAGGAGTTTGGTGGCAAGAAGCGGCACCGAGGTTTGTCCAAAATAATCAAGCAAGGTTTGGGAACACCTAGACTCCCTCCTATAGTCTAGAAAGATGACAAAGGGAGGTCTTTATTCCGTCCGTCCAAATAGGAATTTTATAGGGAGAAGTGGCTCTGAGGTTCGTCTGAATGGATCGAACTAGGGATGGGAACATTTAGACACTGATCGGTAGTCAAGAAAGATGAAAATGGGAAGCCTTAAAGTTGTCCGTCTGGATAGGAATTCGAAGGCGAGAAGTGGCACTGAGGATCCTACAAACCGATCGAACCAGGAATAGGAATATCTAGACTCCGACCGGTAGTCTAGAAAGATAAAAAGGGGAGGCCTACAATCCATCCGTCCGGATAGGAATTCGATTGCAAGAAGTGGCACCATCGCTCGTCCAAACGGATTGAACCTGGGAAGGGGACATCTAGACTCCGTCCGGTAGTCAAGATAGATAAAAAGGAGGCCATGAATCCCACCATTTGGATAGGAATTCGAAGGCGAGAAGTGGCACCGAGGTTCATCCGAACAGATCGAACAAGGGATGGAAACATCTAGACCCCATCCAGTAGTCTAGGAAGATGATACGGGGTGGCCATGAATCCATCCGTCTGGATAGGAAATTGAAGGCGAGAAGTGGCATCGAGGTTCGTCCGATTGGATCGAACCAGGGATGGGAACATCTAGACTCCGTCTGCTAGTCGAGAAAGATGAAAAAGGGAGGCCATGAATTTGTCTGTCCGGATAGGAATTCGAAGGCAAGAAGTGGCACCGAGGTTCGTCCGAATGAATCAAACCAGGGATGGGAACATCTAGACTCCGACCGGTAGTCTAGAAAGATGAAAAGAGGTGACTTTGAATACGTTCGTCTCGATAGGAATTCGAAGGCGAGAAGTGGCACTGAGGTTCGTCCTAACAAATCGAAATAGGAGTGGGATCATCTAGAATCCGTTCAGTAGTCTAGAAACATGATAAAGGGATGCCTTGAATCCGTCCATTTGGATAGGAATTTGGTGGCAAGAAGCAACACTGAGGTTTGACCGAACGGATCAAACAAGGTTCTGGAACACCTAGACTCCGTCCTGTAGTCTACAAAGATGACAAGGGGAGGTCTTGAATGAGTCCGTCCTGAGAGAAATTCAAAGGCGAGAAGTGGCACCGAGGTTCATCCGAACGGATCGAACCAGGGATGGGAACATCTACACTCCGTCTGGTAGTCTTGAAACTTGATAAAAGGATGCCATGAATCCATCCTTCCGGATAGGAATTTGGTGGCAAGAAGCGGCACCGAGGTTTGACCTAATGGATCAAGCAAGGTTTGGGAACACCTAGACTCCGTCCTATTGTCTAGAACGATGACAATGGGAGGTCTTGAATCTGTCCATCTGGATAGGAATTCGAAGGCGAGAAGTGGCATCGAGGTTCTTCCGAATCGATTGAACCAGGGATGGGATCATCTAGACTCTATTCGGTACTCTAGAAACATGATAAAGGGATGCCTTGAATCCGTCTGTCCAGATAGGAATTTGGTGGCAAGAAGTGGCACCGAGGTTCGACCGAACGAATCAAGAAAGGTTTTGGAACACCTAAACTCCGTTCTGTAGTCTAGAAAGATGACAAAGGGAGGCCTTGAATCCGTCCGTCCTGATAGGAATTCAAAGGCGTGATGTGGCACAGAGGTTCATCCGAACTGATCGAACCAGGGTTGGGAACACTTAGACTCCGTCCGGTAGTCTTGAAACATGATAACGGGATGCCTTGAATCCATCCGTCTAGATAGGAATTTGGTGGCAAGAAGCAGCACTAAGGTTTGACCGAACGGATGAAGAAAGGATTGGGAACACCTAGACTCCGTCCTGTTGTCAAGAAAGATGACATTGGGAGGTCTTGAATCCGTCTGTTTGGATAGGAATTCGAAGGCGAGAAGTGGCACCGAGTTTCGTCCTTACGGATCGAACCAGGGATGGGAACATCTAGACATTGATCGTTAGTCAAGAAAGATGAAAAGGGGAAGCCTTGAAGCCATCCGTCTGGATAGGAATTCGAAGGCGAGAAGTGGCATCGAGGTTCCTCCGAACGGATTGAACCTGGGATGGGAACATCTAGACTCCGTCCGGTAGTCTAGAAAGATAAAAAATGGAGGCCTTGAATCCATCCGTCTGGATAGGAATTCGAGGGAGAGAAGTGGCACGGAGGTTCTTCTGAATGGATTGAACTAGGGATGGGAACATCTAGACTTCGTCTGGTAGTCTAAAAAGATGATAACGGGAGGCCTTGAATCCGTTCATCTGCATTGGAATTCGAAGGTGAGAAGTGGCATCGAAGTTTGTCCAAACGGATTGGACATGGATGGGAACATCTTGACTCCGATCGATAGTCTTGAAAGATGAATAAGGGAGGCCATGAATCCCTCCGTCTCGATAGGAATTCGAAGGCAAGAAGTGGCACCGAGGATCGTCCAAATGGATCGAACATGGGATGGGAACATCTAGACTCTGTCCAGTAGTCTAGAAAGATGAAAAGGGGAGGCCTTCAATCCATCCGTCTGGATAGGAATTTGAAGGCGAGAAGTGGCCCTAAGGTTCGTTCGAATGGATCGAACTAGGGATTGGAACATCTAGACTCTGATCAGTATTCTAGAAAGATGAAAAAAGGAGGCCTTGAATCCATTTGTCTCGATAGGAATTCAAAGGTGAAAAGAGGCACTGAGGTTCATCAGAAAGGATAGAACCAGGGGTGGGAGCAACAAGACTCCGTCTGGTAGTCTAAGAAGAAGAAAACGGGAGGCCTTGAATCTGTCCGTTCAGATAGGAATTCGAAGGCGAGACGTGGCACTGCGGCTCGTCTGAACGAATCGAACAAAGGATGGGAACATCTAGACACTGATCGGTAGTCAAGAAAGATGAAAAAGGGAGGCCTTGAATCCATGCGTCTGGATAGGAATTCGAAGGTGAGAAGTGGCATCGAGGATCCTCCGAATGGATCGAACCAGGGATGGGAACATCTAGACTCTGTCCGGTAGTCTAGAAAGATAAAAAAGGGAGGCCTTGAATCCGTCCGTCTGGGTAGGAAATTGAAGGCGAGAAGCGGCACTGTGGTTCGTCCGAATGGATCGAACTAGGGATGGGAACATCTAGACTTCGTCCGGTAGTCTAGAAAGATAAAAAATGGAGGCCTTGAATTTGTCCGTCTGGATAGGAATTCGAGGGAGAGAAGTGGCACCGAGGTTCCTTCGAATGGATCGAACTTGGGATGGGAACATCTAGACTTCTTCTGGTAGTCTAAAAAGATGATAAAGGGAGGCCTTGAATCCGTCCGTCCCGATAAGAATTCAGAGGTGAGAAGTGGCGCTGAGCTTCGTCCGAACAAATCGAACTCGGATGGGAACATCTAGACTCCGACCGATAGTCTTGAAAGATGAAAAAGGGAGGCCTTGAATCTATCCGTCCGGATAGGAATTCGAAGGTGAGAAGTGCCACCGAATATCATCCGATCAGATCGAACAAGGGATGGGAACATCAAGACTCCGTCTGGTAGTCTAGAAAGATGAAAAAGGTAGTACATGAATCCGATCGTTCTGATAGGAATTCGAGGGCCAGAAGTGGCACCAAGGCTCATCCAAACGGATTGAACTTGGGATAGGAACATCTAGACTCCTTTCGGTAGTCTAGATAGATAAAATGGGGAGGCCAAGAATCCGTCTATCGGGATAGGAATTCGATTACAAGATGTGGCACCAAGGCTCGTTTAAACGAATCGAACTAGGGAAGGGAACATCTAGACTCCGTCCAGTAGTCTTGAAAGATGAGAGGGGGGGCCTTGAATCTGTCGGATAGGAATTCAAAGGTGAGAAGTGGCACCGAGGTTCCTCCGAACGGATTGTACAAAAGATGGAAACATCTAGACACCATTCGGTAGTCTAGAAAGATGATATGGAGAGGTCATGAATACGTCCATCTGGATAGCAATTCGAAGGGAAGAAGTGGCATAGAGGTTCTTTCAATTGGATCGAAGCAGGGATGGCAACATCTACACTCCGTTTGGTAGTCTAGAAAGTTGAAAAAAGGTGGCCATTAATCCGTCCATCCGGATTGGAATTCGAAGGCGAGAAGTGGCACCAAGGTTCGTCCAAAAAGATCGAACTTGTGATGGGAACTTCTAGACTCCATCTGGTAGTCTAGAAACATGAAAAGTGGAGGCCTTGAATTTGTCCGTTCGGATAGGAATTCGAAGGCGAGATGTGGCCTCGATGTTCGTTCGAATGAATCGAAGTGGGGATGGGAACATCTAGACTCCATCTGGTAATCTAGAGGGATGAGAAGAGGAGGCCTTGAATCCATTCGTCTGGATTGGAATTCGAAGGCGAGATGTGGCACTGAGGTTCGTCCGAACAGATCGAACGATAGATGGGAACATCTAGACTCCGTCTGGTAGTCTAGAATGATGAAAACGGGAGGTCTGGAATCCATCCGTTTAGATTGGAATTTGAATGCGAGAAACGGCAACGAGGTTCGTCTGAACGGATCAAACTAGGGATGGGAACATCTAGAAGCCATTTGGTAGTCTAGAAAGATGATAAAGGGAGGCCTTGAATCCGTCCGTCAGAATTGGAATTTGAAGGAGAGAAGTGTCACCAAGGATTGTCCGAACGGATCCAACTAGGGATGGAGCATCTAGACTTCATCCAGTAGTGTAGAAAGATGAAAACGGGAGGCCTTGAATCCATCCATCTGGATAGGAATTTGAAGGCGAGAAGTGGCCCTAAGGTTTGTCCAAACGGATCGAACCAGGGATTGGAACATCTAGACTCCGTCTGGTAGTCTAGAAAGATGAAAAAGGGAGGCCTTGAATCCGTCTGACCGGGTAGGTATTCGATGGCGAGAAGTGGCACCAAGGATCGTCTGAACGGATCGAACTAGGGATGGGAACATCTAGACTACGTCTGGTAGTCTAGAAAGATGAAAAGGGAGGCCATGAATCTGTCCGTTCAAATAGGAATTCAATGGCGAGAAGTGGCACCATGGTTCATCCGAACAAATCGATCCAGGGATGGGAACATCTAGACTCCGTCCAGTAGTCTAGAAAGATGAAAAGGGGAGGCCGAGAATCCGTCCGTTTGGATGGGAATTCGAAGGTGAGAAGTGGCACTGAGGTTCATCTGAATGAATCGAACTAGGGATGGGAACATCGAGACTCCGTCCGGTAGTCTAGAGAGATGATAAGGGGTGGCCTTGAATCTGTCTATCCGGATAAGAATTCGAAGGCGAGAAGTGGCACCGAGGTTCGTCCGATTGGATCGAATCAGGGATAGGAACATCTGGACTCTGTCTGGTAGTCTAGAATGATGAAAAGGGGAGGCCATGAATCCGTCCGTCTGGATAGGAATTCGAAGGAAAGAAGTGGCACTAATGCTCGTTGAAACGGATCGAACCATGGATGGGAACATCTAGACTCCGTCTAGTAGTCTAGAAAGCTAAAAACGGGAGGCCTTGAATCCATCCATTTGGATATGAATTAGAGGGCGAGAAGTGGCACCGAGGTTCGTCCGAACGGATCGAATCATGGCTGGGAACATCTAGACTCCAACTGGTACTCTAGAAAGATGAAAAAATGAGGCTTTGAATCCGTCCGTCTGGATAGGAATTCGAAGGCGGGAATTGGCACCGAGGTTCGTCTGAATGAATCGAACCGGGGATGGGAACATCAAGACTCCGTCTAATAGCCTAGAAAGATGGAAAAGAGAGGCCTTAAGTCTGTCTGTTTGGATTGGAAATCAAAGGTGAGATCCGGCACTGAGGTTCATCTGAACGGATTGAACCAAGGATGGGAACATCTAGACTCCGTCTGGTAGTCTAGATAGATGAAAAGGGGAGGCCATGAATCCGTCCGATCAGATAGGAATTCCAAGGCGAGAAGGAGCATAGAGGTTCGTCTGAACTGATCGATCCAGGGATGGGAACATCTAGACTCCGTCCGGTAGTCTAGAATGTTGAAAAGGAGAGGCCTTGAATATATCCGTCTGGGTAGGAATTTGAAGGCAAGAAATGGCGCCGAGTTTTGTCCGAATGGATCGAACTAGGGATGGGTACCTCTAGACTCCGTCCGGTTGTCTAAAATGATGATAAAGGGAGGCCTTGAATCCGTCCGTCTGGATAGGAATTCGAAGGTCTAAATTGGCACTGAGGATCGTCTGAACGGATCGAACAGGGATGGGAACATCTAGACTTTGACCGATAGTCTAGAAAGATGGAAAAGGGAGGCCTTTAATCTGTCCATCCGGATAGAAATTCGAAGGCGAGAAGTGGCACCGAGAATCGTCCGAACGGATCGAACAAGGGATGGGAACATCTACACTCTGTCTGGTAGTCTAGAAAGATGAAAACAGGAGGCCTTGAATCCATCCGTCCGGATTGGAATTCTAAGGCGAGAAGTGGCCCCAAGGTTCGTTCAAATGGATCGAACCAG
>JAMKQA010002329.1:0-19670 GCA_024699735.1 Posidonia australis | reverse complement strand
AACTTTAAAAGCAATTAATCTTTTTTGTAAATTCCATTCTATGTCTATCCAATGTGCAATTAAACATAAATATGAGAAATTATTTGGACCAGTCCAAACATCACATGTTAATGATATTTTACATAATAAACTAAAAATTATTCCAATTAAATCTTTTTTATCTTTTTTAAATGCTTTATAAATTATATTTCTTGTTGTATTTCTAGAAAAACTTTTAATCCGTGGATTTAAATAATTTTGCATACATGATTCAAATTTTTTATTTTCAGAAAAAGAAAATGGTTGTTCGTCGTGTACTATAAATTTAGTTATTCCTTCCTTCACTTCTTCTGTATTATATTTCCAATTAATTATACCATTAGATCGTACTTGTAATTTTGATTGTTTTAAATTTGTGTTATCAACTTTATTATGTTTAGGTATACATTTTTGTAAATGTCTTGATATATGACCTACACCCCCTCCCTAGGACATGTGTATGTGATAGTACAATAATTACAGTAACACCTAGTTTGATCTACATGGTCTAATGTAACATGCTCTCAAACTCAAGAACTTTATTTCCTAAGTTTTTTAGTGGCTGTGGACTGTAAAGTATGTGTTGAGGTACACTGAGGTTGATCTGACTCCATACTAGGGATATAGTCATAGCTACCAACATTACCAATATTTTCCATTTTAATATAAAAAATGAATATATAATAATACAACCCTTAACCCACAAAAACCAAAACCCAAAAATGGAGGGATTAGAAGTAAAGAAATTGGAGGGATTAGAAGTAGAGAAATTTTGATGTTGCTGGCTCAACTAGTGTCGCGTGGAGACTAAAGAGTAGAAGACGGGCGGAATCCAAAGCCAAACAGCGAAATCTTCACTTGAAAGTTGAGAGAAAGTTGTAAAGTTGTAGTTAAGAAGAGAAGATTGAATTGTGAAGAAAAATAAATGGAGTAAGAAGATATTTATAGAGTAAATGGATGGGTATTTAACAAAAAATATATATATATAGTCGTTAAATAGCCGTTGAAAACAGCTACATTATTTAACCGTTGGCAACGGACAACAACTTTATAACCGTTACAGAATGAGGCGCCAGCCTGGTGCGCCAGACTGGTGCGTCGGGCCGGCCCGATTCGGCCCAGACTGATTTCACAGGCCAAATTGGACCTACTAAACGGGCCTTCGCGGGCCTGGACCTTGGGCCTGGCACAGTCCACGGCCCACGACGGGCCTGGCCCGGCCCGATTTCCACCTCTAGGAATGGATGGATAGCCTTCTCGAGACACTACAACATGTTGACAAGCTGAACAAGGAAAAAGGTGCAGGTGCGTCCAGACCACTATTATCTTGACTTTAGGGCCCTAATAGCCATGGCAACTGCCTACCGCCATTGCCTTTCTCTTGACTTCATTCTTGCATACTCAAGTTTCTTTTCTAACTCTTTCTAAACTGGCCAGTCTGTGTTTTGGTGTTACAGCAAAACGCAAGGACAGTAAAGATGCATACCTCTAGCCAAAGGCCCCTCAACAAAAAAGAGACGACCAAGAAAGGGCCTATGACAAAGAGAATAAGCATTGAACCGGCCGACACACGTGGTTTTATGTCGAACTCTATCCTAACTACAATGGGATAGATCATCCACAAGGGGAAGTGATGCAACACTTGGTTGAACTTAGCAACCCTCTCGACCGATCGAGGGTAGGCACGCAAGACAGGTGCCACGACCTTAATGAATGAGATGGTCGTTCACTATACTGAGGTTAGGATACTTAGTCCACAATTCTTAAGGGGGTTATCTATCAATTCCCAAACGGGGTGGTCAACCAATGAGGGATGCTCAAAATTCGCTACTTACACAAACTTATGAGTCTTGATATCCACTTTCAGCTCCAAATGAGCAAATTTCTCCTTGATCACCAACTTTTCATACTACCCAAAGCCATCTTTCACACACTGCAGCATCTCTAAAACGTCTCGCTCGTCGCTGGATAGCTCGGACTAATCAAGCACCTCCCATCGAGCAAGCTACTTGTCGTCCTCATCTCCTAGCTCCACCAGAATGAATTTAACATTCCAGTCCTGAATCTTGGTTGACACCCCGTTAATAGCTTGCTCAAACGACATACGACAATATAACCCACCTCGCTCCCTATGTGCCTCCTTATGGTAAAACAATTTCCTACGAAGGACAATTGTTAACTTCATATTGAACTAATTGTTCAACACAACGAAACCCATGATCGACTGAAAGAGTTGAGGGTGAGCTAGGTCAATGGTAGTTGGTACGCTCGACACAAGTCACGTACTTCGACACGTCATATTGTTGTTGGATGCCCGCGAGGTGAGAGGTCATTGACACCACAAACTCGCTTCCATCAATTCACTGAGAGAATGCAAGCCTCATGGACTAAGCTGTGGGATAAGCTGGTTTGGGTTGGTCCGTGGGTTTTTTTTAATTAAAAGAATTTATTTATTATTAAATAATTATTTATACATAAAAACACAAAAAATACATAAGATATTTAACATTTTACATATTTACATTTACAATTATTACATTAATATAAATTAAAAATTTTACTAAAAAAATTATTTATATTCTTCAATCATTAATAGAAGCTCTTATTCTCATTAAAATTAATGCCTCATCATCCGCTAATTTGTCGTTTAAATTTAAGTTTTACAGACGATCAACTACATCGTACCTATCTTTCAAGCAAATGAAAACTTCTACAAATTTTTCAAATAATTTACACTTTCTATTACTTAAAACTCTTTTATTTGCAGACAATGCGGATTTTGACGTCACAATAGACGCTGAAATCGTTAATAAATCTTTAAACATTCTAAAAACTATAGGAAACCTAACTACAATACTAGACCATCACTGTAACACATCTAAGTTATCCATATCAATATCACTCTAAGTAAACTCACATACTAAATAATTTTCTAATTCATTATTAGTTGTTGATTTTACGTATTTTCTTTTTTTTTATTTAATCTACTTCAGAATAAACTACCACCAACACTACTACTAGTGGTAGTATGTGTTCCTCCAAAATTAGATATATAAGTAGTAAAACTACTTTCACCATACTTTGCAACATATTCTCCAAATAATGCATATAAAGTTCCCTTAATTCTATTGTTAAATTCATTTAATCTTTCATTTTATTCATATTACTAAAAATATCATCTATAAATACCATACAATTAACTAATCTATGCTTAGAATCCAAAATTAATGCTAAACATGCCCATATTAAATGTTCATCCTAATAACTATTATATTTTTCTTTTATCACTTCAATAATACTTTCAAATCCTATAAAATTTCTATATTGTTGAAAAATATTTGTAATATTGGAGACTAGATTGAAGATGCCATGGACTTAAACTCATCTACTAATAGAATTATATTGACCATATAATTGATTAATTGCAGTATAAAATAATTTTTAAAATGTATAAATTATGCTAACATCATCATTATAATACAAACACGAAGTTATCGTACCATCAAACATCATTTAAAAGATGTCAAAATTTCAGATATTTATATGTAGAATAAAGTTTAACACCTAAAAAATTTAAATTAGATATTCAACATAGATACAATTCAATATATGATATGTTAACTTCGTCTTTTTCTTATAGTAACATAATTACAACAGATTATAATACAAAATCTAATTATTTATTAAATGATAAATATTGACATAATACTAACATAATTCATACATTTTTAGAACTATTTTGTACTACAACTAATCAATTATCCGATCAATATAATCCTACTAGTTCTCTAATTTAAGTTAATTTATTTAATATCACAAAGACTTATCAATAATATAGAAATTTCACAAGATTTCAAAGTATTATTGAAGTGATCAAAGAAAAATATAACAATTATTGAGATAAACATCTAATATGGACATGTTTAACATTAAACATGGATCCTATGTATAGATTAATTAATTGTATGGTACAAATAAATGATTTTTTTAGTAACATGAAAGAATAAATGAATTTAACAATAATATTAAAGAACCTTTTTATACATTATTTAAAGAATATGTTACAAATTATGGTGAAAGTAGTTCTAGTACCCATACATCTAGTTTTGTAGGAACAAATACTAATAATAGTAATAGTAATTCATTTTAAAGTAGATTAAATAAGAAAAAAGAAAAATACGTAAAATCAACAACTAAAAATGAATTAAAAATTTATTTAGAATGTAAGTTTACTTTTATAGATATTAAAATAGATAACTTAAATATATTACAATGGTGGTCAAATGCTATAGGTAGGTTTCCTATTCTAATATGATTAAGAATCTATTAATGATTTCCATGTTTACTGTGACATCGGAGTCTGCATTTTCAAGTAAAAGAATTTTAAATGATAGAAAGTGAAAATTATCCGAGAAATTAGTAAAAACCTCCATATATTTAAAAAAATTGGTATGATGCAGTTAGTCGTATGTAAAACTTAAACTTAAATTTAAATAACTAATAAAAAGATGACGAGACATCAACTTTGACAGGAACAAAAGCTTCTAATGATTAAAGAATATGAATACATTTTTTTTGTAAAATTTTAATTTATATTAATGTATCAATTGTAAATGTAAAAAATGTAAAATAATAAATATCTTATAAATTTTTCAAATTTTTTATGTATACATCAATTATTTAATAATAAATAAATTTTTTAATTAAAAAACACCAACAATCCGACCTACGATTCGGTCTAATAATGAGTCGTGGATTATACTAGACCACAGTATTGTAAAACATTACCAAACTCAATTATTTAGGTGGGCCGACTCGATTATTTGGATGGGCCCGATTTACACGTCTAACTCCAGATGAAACGTCAACGTTGACCGATCCGTCTTAAACACCTCACTTATTGCATCCCTACCGATCGAAGACTCCACCTCGACAACATACGACTCAAACTCCTCCACATATCCCTACAAGCTCTTGAACTTTGACTTACCATTGCTAGACCTAGACTACCTTACGAAAACCTCCATACCTATACTCGAAGTAGAAGAAACCCCCTAACGGTGTTCAACAACCTAATCAACAGTAACAGAGTGAAGGAAAGAAAGTTCGATGACAACGAAAGTTTGACAAGTTGATCATCAAAAGGAAAGAGAATTCATCAACAGACAACGAATGGTCCCTCGCCTAAACATGTGTCTGGTAACTATTCCTGTCTTGAGAAACGAACCACCGCCAACTAATTCTTCAGTTCTTAGGAACACGCTTTCCTACCAAAGCTTGCCAATTCTCCATGACAATCCCCCCATGCAGCCTAATGATGATCAAGTCAATTGACGCCAATTCTCATAGGTCCAAACTGCCTACTGTAGACACAAGATTTTTAGCAAAAGCGTCTCCATTTATTGTCCCTTTAGTTTGTGTTCGACTACACCACTCCACAAATATTAAAATCAATGTTATTACTACTCTTAATTCGCTTTACCCTCAACACACCTTGAGAGATGCAATATGCGTTATAAGTTTGGCTACCTTAAGACAATGCCAACGTTGCCTAAGGATGTCAGTGTCGATGAGTTTCTTTTTCTTCTTTTCTTTGCAAAATAAAATTAAAATTATGTAAATTAATAAAGTATAGTAAATGGGCTAATAGAACAAATTATAATCCAAGTGAAATTGAAAAGAAATACTTATTCGAGGATTTTATCCCCTCGATTGCAACAAATGTAAATGCCTACCTATAAAATGCCAAAGCAAGTAATATGAAAACTTAAAAATAAAATACCCCTTTTAATTTGTAGAACATATGCACAAAATGCAAGATGCTGATGTGATGTGATTGGAGACGGAGGAAGATTTAAGCTCTCCAAAATTCTCCCGAAACTAAGAAAATTCCTCTCTTTCTTTCTAAAAAATTCCTCCCTAAATTCCCTCTGCCTTTCTATGTCTCCTTGTCTCTCCACTCTCAAACACTAAGGTACCCATATATTTATAAAAACATGAGTAAGTCAAGGAATAACAAGAAACCGAAACTTAACAAGATAGTCCAACTACAATTAAAAGTTTTCAAATCTAATGTGTAAGACACAACTACTTTTGCGTCTAATATAAGATGCCAAAAATCTAACGTCTTACACAGTCAAATGCCCAGCCACAATTAACGAAGGAATATTCCTTAAAATAAAAAAACAATAAAGCACGATCTAAGCTTAATTAAAGCCATGCACAAACAAAAGAATTTTCCTTAAATGGAAATAATTTGAATTCAAATTATTCCTAAAAGAAAAGAAAGAATAAGCAAGATCCAATTGTAAGGCGCCAAATACACCAGCTACTACGTCTAGTGTAAGACGCATAATTCATACTGTCTTACACACCTAAACCAAAAACTTGCCAAATTAAGGTACCAAGTCAAATATAGTCAAATGATTAATTTAATAGGTTAATAAAGACTTTTAAATAAGGCAATAAGATTTGTTTAAAATATTGATAATTTTTCTTGAATCCTAAAAAAAAGATTTTACTGAAATAAAAGGGAAATAAAACGGAAATAAAACGGAAATGAATCAAAAATGTAAGACGCAAGAATTCTAACGTCTAACATTGGACGCTTATTTTCCTACATTTTACGACCTAGATTAGCAAAAAAAATTAATGGAGTGCTTTAACTGAGGAAAAGGCCTCTATAGTTGAATGCAACATACTATGGTGTGATGAGTCTTAATAACAATAGGAAAGTACCAAAATAAGATATCTACACCTACCGATCAAGAAGATTTATACTCTACAACATGCTAATCCAAAATGCAATATGAAGTGAAGGACTCCTAAGACGAGCCCTTAGTCAAATCCATTAACTCTTAAAATAGGCCCTTAGTTGGGCCCACTAAGCCAAACTAAGTCACCCACTCGACATCTTGTCTAATTTGATCGCAACAATGGACCTACTCCAAGCCTACCAAATTAAGCTTGGACAGCAAAACTCACCTATCCTCAATAGACTATAAATACTTGTCCACATGGTTACCTAGGTATGTATTAATTAACTCTTACACTGAAAAACCTCATTTCACTATTACCATGACTTACTTAGACATTGAAGGGATCTTAATTAACTAAGCGACACCCTTGACTACCATTTCTACTTTTTCCTAAGGCTCGCCTTGGTCCTGCTCACGCCAACCTTGCCAATCTGTACGTCAGTGTCTTGTCAACCACCTCTTCCAACAAGTCCACCAACCAATAGGCATGCCAAATTAGCTACATTTAAAGGGACAAGATTAAATAAATAGAAGGCAATTTAAAAAACAGAAAATAACCTTTACATAGATTGAGTTCTAAATATTTTTGGAAAGTATGGGTGTTTAAATGGGCATTTTGATTAAAAAAAATGATCAAATTTTAATTAAAAAAACCAAACATATGACATGCATACAACCAAGTAACCAACAACATTCATCAGATTTCCTTAATATATAAAATTATCGTTGAAATACAAGTAATTTAATTCAAAACACATAACGTAAATATGTGTCAGTCAACCACAAGTAATTTAATAAAAAAACAGAAATTAAATAACTAAATAAGTAACAAGAATAAGTAAAATACCTAGATAATAAAATTACATTGATAACAAGAAGTCAATATCATACTAGCAAAAGTGGACATTTTTTAAAAGAGAAAAGGACCTTTTATTCAAAAAATGGCTATTCAAACATACAGAGTCCATTTAAATGGGAGTTTAAAGTCCATCCGTTTAATAAGTGCTAAAGAAACATGTAACAATCATTTAAACGACCATTTTTTTCCCATTTTTTTGGAACACTGGTAGAAGGTGCACCGCATTATAGAGTGTGAAGGGAAATTCATCACGAAGTACACATAAATGCATGCATCAAAATTACTCACAAATATTGGCCATCTAGAATCTAAGCCAAGGTGGAGTTTCAAAGTTGATGCTTGCACTCTAATAACTTGATCAACACAAAAGTTTCATACTCATGATGATTGTACATTTTGAACCCTTGGTCTTTCCAAAATCCATGAGGTTACATGACATATGGGCCATTTGGTTAGCCTTGTAAAGTCTCTATCCAGTGCAGGCAACAATATTAGTCTAGTACTCTAGTGCACAGAACATATATATGTGTGTGAACATATATATGTGTGTGCGTGTATATGTGTGTGAATGTGTGGGGTGGAAACAAGTTGTTGGAACTTGTAAATCGTTGTCTTTGTTGTGTGACTGTCTCGTGCATCCGGGGGTTGTGAGTGCATGTTGCATTTTCCCTTTTTTGCTCTAAAAAGAACTAAAGAGAACTGCCTAAATTGTCTCATGTGCATTGCATCTTTGTTTCCAACTGAAACATGTAATATATCTTGGTTACAAATCTCAACTTCGCTCATGCTAAGAGGCGTGTAGGATATAATCTTGGACATCGAAGTACACTGTATCAGACATGCAGAGAAACAGAACCGCCTACATTTCACGGGTCCACAACATTCACAAAAAACTCTGAGCAACAAACTACGCGTCACTCGTACACTTTAACCTAATTCCATTGCAAAAGATCTACCGTCCAACTCGAACAAAAAGGAAATACACACATCCAACTTCCAGAGAAACACCATAGTAGAACTAGAAGCTAAAACAAGACAACCGTGGAAGCTACACCGAAACTAGTACGCGAGTAGCTACATGACAAGATATGAAGAGGACGGACCCCCAATTTCTCAGCAGTAAAACTTCCAGTAGGTCCAGATCTTACCTTTTTAGCACACTCTCCGATTCCTCCTCCGTCATCTGCCCCCCGAACACCACCGCCCGGACACCTCCCACCGGCTGCAAAGGAGAACAACGAATCATACCTCCTCCTTCCCTCACACTATCCAACAAACGACAGCAATGCAGCTAAAGACAAAGTTGGCAAACACCACGGAGAAACAAGTGCTCACCTGGCTTGTCCGTGCCCCAGGGCGTGATCCCTGGCCGCCGGAGGAGTCACTTGCGGCCGTACCCGAGGGTAGGTTCTCCGTCCATACCAGGAGATCCGCCGTCGAGGTGTGGGATTTCCTCACCGGCGTGCTCCTTTCCATCACCACCACCTCGCTCCCTCCCCTTCTCTCGCTCTCTCACTCTCTCTTGGTGTGAGCTCTTGTTGTTTTCTTTGCATTATATGGACACTGTTCCCGAGTCGCGGTTCTGACAGCACGTATCTCGTCACAAGCGGTACTGTTACCTCTTTGAATATATTATATATACATATGGATGGTATGTGTCAGCGTCCTTCTTTATAACCTTTTTGCGTTAAAATATCTCCTCAAAATTTATTTATTTCAATACCCACACTTCCCTATTTATCGTATGTCAATATTACCACGACAAAAGTTCGTTTGCTTCTGTCATCATTTCTTAATTCCTCCAAAACTAAAGTGTCTATTCATTTACTTACCTAATTATCTTTAGTAATGTCTAGAAAATTCTTAGATTTTATTTCTCTTATTCTTCTTTTTTTCTCTCTTCTTCTTCTCTACTACATTGTGAATGTCTTAATCATCGATATCTTTGGAGAAACATGCAGTAGAATTTACTTGTAGAAGTTATCTTCACATCTACAACGTTGTTGTTGCATAATGTAAAGAACTAGTGGAGTCGTTGTTGCGGTGCCTTAATAGTGGTTCCTACATTGTCGTAAGAAGTCATTGTCGTGGTCCGTCCATGATGATCTCCTACATTGAAAAGAAAAGATTCTACTAATATTGTGGTCCCTCGTTGGTAATTTCTCTTTGATTTTTTTAAAACTTCTTCATGATTTTCCTCTTTATTGCTACAAGTTTAATCTTTTATGTTGCAAGTGTATTACACAATTTCATCAATCTACTAGAAGAATCCACAAAAGACAGTCTCATTCTACAAGGAAAAAAAAGCATTAAGACATTTTATCAAACACTCTAAGATAGAGGAGAATCTATATTTTCCAAACAATTAAGATGTCTAAAGAGTAAGAAGAGGAAAAAGAAAATGAAGGAAAAAGAAAATGAGGAAAAAATAATATAGAATAGGAAGAAGAAAGTATTAATATAAAGTTTAGAAGGATATACATGTCTTTTGAATATGGGTTAGCAGTTATATCTAACTCTATCAAGTTTAAGACTAATAGAAGGATATTAACTTAAAATGAGTAGAAGAATGGAGATATTGGAATAAATAAATTTTAAATAGATGTATTCACGTAAAAATATGTTTCAACAATGACTGAGACACAAATAACCTGTATGTTTATGTCATGCACTGGAACGTGGAACAGTTGAATGCATCGAAGGTGAGGCTAACCACTTTGGTGTACGTACTTATTGCCTTTTTTAAATCTTGCGGTTTTGCGATTTTTTATCTATTGTTTCAAAATAGTTTAGTTTACCCCTATTACTTTTCCAAATTAGGTTTCACTTTGTTTTTCAATAGAATGTCTAATGCATTGATAACCACAAGCTGCAAGAAACTTCCATGAAAATAATGCCAAATAACAACCAACAAACATAAGAAAAATGCATAAAGCAACTAGAAAAACACTTCCTATCAACAAGACTCTAAGTTTCAGTGCATTGCACCCATTCAAATGTGCCATCTATCATCCTTTGAGATCTTTCCAAGACAAGTTCTAAAAGACATACATTTTCACTTTCACAAGTCAAAAGTCACAAGCAACACTGCCCACCTCCTCATAGCTCAACAGTCTCCAAAAAAACTCTCAACAACCAACATCGTCCACCGCTGCAGCAAGATGGGTCTCATTCTTCCCTTTACATTTAAGAATATGTGACAATGACTAAGGAACCTTTGCAGTACTATGGTGGAAAAAGGAACAAATCTAGCTCTTGGCAAAGGTTTGAGTTGATTCAGTTACCCCTCAAATCGATAGATGCCTCCTTCGTGGTCGAATCCCCTCTTCCCCTTTCTCACTCCTCTCCTTCTTCTTTGTGCATGTCTTCTCATCGAGGATTTCTTCTCCCATTGTCGTCTGAGAAGCCTGTAAAACCCCCTTCTCACGACTCCTTCTCTTCTAGCCTTCAATTTCCTTTAGTGGTTAAGGGCGTAATGGAGGCCTATATTCTCTCTTATCCTCCACAAATGTTGCTCATTCACTTATTGAGCTGTGATGTGCCTTGTAGAGATCCACTCCTATCTTCTACGTCGAAAGGAGAATGTATTTCCCCACTTGCTGACCAACCTTCGGGATGCTCCCTGACAACAGAGGTGGTTTACATCGAAGCATCCACTGAATGCTCCTCCATGATCTCATGTTCCCCACCACTTGCTTTTTGCTTATGTACTTCGTCTAGTCGGCAACACAAGGCTACATCCCCTCGGCTAAACTCTGCCTGCTCTATGAGAGATTCTTCCCCCTCTCTCCACAAAGGGAATGGACAATCATTTTCTATGTCTTCCTGCCTATCAGGCTCCCTTTCTATTCTGGTGGTTTGTGATAAGGTCTTGGTGGCTCTAGCCAGGATTGATTCTCTTAAGGAAGCTTGTATGACTATCACTGACTAGAATAGTGTTCTGATTGAACAATCAGATGCAATTGTTCAACCCAAAGGAAGGTTTAATCACGTCTCCTTATTACCCTTTCTCTGACACTTGTATGGTTCCCTCCCCTTCAGCAACTCCCTGATCAGAGATCTCTTGTGTTTGCGACCCCGTTGAGGATGGTTCCATCTATGGTGTGAGTTCTGTCCTTAGCTCCTCCTCTGCTTGCTTCTCGAATCTCTAAATGGTTTACACCATCTGACAAGAAGCCTCCATGCTCCAATAGTGGAGTTAGATCCCAAGCACCGGATCAACCCAACCTTCTAGGTAGAGAATCCTACCTGTGTCTTTTTGAATCCTGTCATTTAATGTTCTATCAGGCCTCTATCAAATGCACCCCTCAATTTGGTGCTAGTAGAGTGATGTAAGATTTCGCAATCCAATGCATTAATTATTCCTCGTGCAATTTGAAATAAAAAAGACTCCTCCTTTTGGAATTCGTAGTGTGCATACTTGTACACACACGAGGCATTAGTCATCTCGCATTTGTTCTAGGGACGTGGCACAAATGCCAAACATCCCATCATCAATTAATGTCACTAATTCCCATTTCCTTTTGTTACTTTCATTGGTAGAATTATCGAAGAATAACAAACCCATGATCCCTAATTCTGCATGTCTTAATTGTTGGGGATTGAGCATTGGTGCCTCTCCCTCCCTAGCACCTTACTCCAATAGTGGTGACGATTGGACTGTGGTCCAACGTTGTTGTGTCGAATCTCCCCCAACCCTCTTCTGTATCTCAACTGGTAGATGTTTTAAATGTGGGTTCCGTAGACTTATTAGTAATCAATGTAGATTTAAAGGCTTTTGCTTTAAATGTAGGGTGCCTAGCCATTCGGTGGTTGTCTGCCAATTTCTTAGAAGTATGTCTTCCTCTCTAGCTCCCACCTTCCCTAACCATGTCTCTCCCTCTTGTCAACCCTCGTCTCTTTTTTTGACCACGTATATGGCCGGGCTTTCTCCATAACAATCAATATTTATTATGTCGACGATGGAGTTCTACACCCAAATGGACTTTCTATCCACCTGTGCTATGGTGATCACTAACTAGCATGGCATTTCTCAAGAGGAGTTGGCATCTAATATATTAGCACTCTGGCCACAACATCAGGAGTGGCAGGTCATTCATATCACCGACTCTAAGTTTCTAGTTAAATTTCCTTCTGTCTCGCTTCAAGACAAGGCACTCACCACTAACTGAATCGCCTCCTCTGGGATTTCTCTTTATTTTACTCCTTGGTCAACTAACATCAATGTCGTTCATACACTAGAGGAAGGACTCTAATTTGCATGGAAGGAATCCCATATCATCTGTGGAGTGTTAATTTGTTCTCCAAAATGGTTTCTGATTTCGCTGATCTATTGGAAGTGGACATGAGTCATGAGCAGACGTGTTTCTAAGGATATGCTTGCATCAAGATCAAGTTGTATCTTGGTAAAGAAATGCCAAGAATACTCTATTTTTCCTTTCTCCGAAAAGTCTATCTTGTCAGTTTCAATCGTGTCTTGGATATCTATACCTCTTCGACGATAAAGTCTGGGCTACCATCTGCACCTTTCAATATGGGTATTGCCAGTCCTTGAGGACACAGGACGGTGCTCTAGGGTGGTGGAGGATGTAAGGGTGGAAGAGGGGGTAGAGGTAATAATACTGGTTATAATGTTTGGAAATGTCACTCAATGACACATGATAAGGCATGTTGTAATCCACCACATCATTCCAATCTAATGCATATGAGAAGGACTTCTCCTCTCTCCAATGAAGTTGGTATTCTACCTAGGCCCTTATCTGAAATGGCGAGCACCTCCGTTGCAAATCAGTATAGTCATCACTGTAGATATCCCATTTTGACACTCATTTATTTTTATTAAGTTCCATTACATCATAGTATGTCTCATTCATCTTTATGAGTTTTTTGCTCTACCCAAATACCCTCCAAAAGTTAGACGTTGAAGTCTGTCAATTAAGTGTACAACGTTAGATGCCTGATTCACTGTATCTAACTTTAAACGCTTTAAAATTAGTGTTTAACATTATACGCCAAATATAAAGCATTTAACATCTCCAAGCCTGTTCCTTTCCATTTTAATCAAGTTTCCTTTTTTAGATCTAAAATAAATCTTTTGTATTTTTAAACGAGTCTTCTTTCCATGTTTAGGAGTCTTTATAATTTCATTAAATCACTCGTTTGACCACATTTGAATTGGCAATCAAATTTGACAAGTTTCTAGGCTAATTGTGTTGAATGTTGATTTCTAGACGTCTAATGTTAGACGTTAGCTATGTTGCATCTTACACCTGACAACTCATTAGTGCCATATCAACCACTTTCTTCCTTTGGAAATTTTTGAATTCAAATTATTTCCTTTTTTGGAAAATTTCTCTAATTGTGCGTAACGTCAATTAGCATTTGCTACCTAATTAACTGATGAAATATTCCCTTATTAAACAGTTGTAACTCCTAGGTGTGTTGAATGCCCAATTTTGGACATTAAACATAGAATGCCTAGTTTTGTGCAGACAATATTTATGAAATGGAAACTTTTGATTACAGCTATATAATCTTGTCAATTTTGGATCTTTTTGCCTTTTGTAATCTTCCCGTGTCTCTATAAGTAAAGGGGGCACCTCCAGGCTTTGAGAAGAGACTCGGACTCAATGAGAGGACACCTAGACAAATCGAGAAGAGGAGGAAATTATTTTGAGAAAGAGAGTAGAGAGATTTTGAGCATAAGTCTTCAGTTAGTTTTGGCCATGTTGCATCATCATTTTACATTTCATGCAGAAAATAGGGTTTTTCTTTTAATAGTTTTGCATATTGCATTTCATTTTATTACATGTTGTAGCTAGACATAATATTAGTTGCAATTGAGGAGATAAAACCCCTGGGGTAAGTATCTTCCCTCTTATTCCATATTAATTTTAATTTACTTTGAGCCTTTTACTACACAGTATTAATCCACATAATTTTAACTTTGTGTTGCAAGAGAAAGAAGAGAAAGAAGCTCACCAATACAGGAACCATTAAGTAGCACTAGTGTTGTTTCTAAAGTAGCTGAATCCACAACTCACACATCTCCCCAGGTGTCTCGAGGGCCAGCGAAAGCGAACCGAAAGTAGTGATCACACTGATTCCATCATCCGTGAAGTGAAAAAGATGGATATAGGAGGCAGCACATAAAACCCTATGAGGGTTGATTTAGAAAACCAGGAAGCATGTAGAGAGAGAGACATGAAGGGGGCAACTTCTGGACTCGTAGAGAGAGAGAAAGGGAAGCACATAGAAGGAGAGAGAGAGGGGACACATCTGAAAAGGCAAGAAGGAGAGACTTCTGAACCTTAAGGGGATGATCCCAAAACCCTAACATGGCAACCTAGGCATCCCAAGAAGCATTCCAGCACATACCTCCTCCTTCGTCTCCCTTCTCACCTAACACACACAGCATAGCCCTCCTCGATCTCTCTCTTCGGCGTATGCAACACAATTTTTCTCTTCATCGTCCCGACGTCATAGCAGCACCACAGCATAGCCTGCATCGAGCAACATCACAACATAACCTCCACCGAGTAATACCACACAGCAACCTCCAGTAGCCTCCAGCACAAGTTGTGCCCTCCACATCCTCGACGTCCACAAAGCCCCCACAACCTCAACTGTGTGCCACTAAGCCTTCCACAACTTAACCACCTCAACTAGAGCTTGTCGGTGAGTCCACCACCGACCATGTGTGTCAGGAGGGACAAAAAATCCATTGACCACTCAAGTTAGCACTCAACATACGTATCCCTCGATTACTCTCTTGCTATATGTGCCTTTCTTTGTGTTTCAATGTTTTTCCTCGATTGGTTTCACATGGGTTCTTATCTTCATAGTCATGCATGCATTTTCAACGAGAACCCATCACTCGTAGGAGGCTGTTGCTCATTGCCTACGATACCAGGCTCATCCTGCACATAAATCTCTTGCATCCGAACCATGCGTGATGTTCTAGAGGTCACTCGGTTTTGGAACGAACCTCTTTTGGTCTACTATCTTTGCCACAACGCATGGACTGACGACCCAATGCGACGGGTGGATGGCAACGAGTTCGTTCATCCATTTTGTGTCTTCATTCATCTATCCTGGCCACCTCCCTCTCCTTAGCACCCTTCTTAATGATTCCAAGCAAGGCCTGAGCGTTCTTAGCCTCCCTTATGGTCGGTCGACGGCCACATATGCCAAAGTTGTTTCGCGAAAATGGGGAGGACCACAGGGCATTCGCGTGGCCTTCTCACTGCATCTTCAACTCACCTTCCTCCCTCTCCTTGCTTTCCCAACCACTAAGTGGATAAGCACGTCCTCATAACCTTGGCCATGGCTAAAGAGAGACGTGAGGACAAACAGTGCAATCAAGAGAGAGAGAGAAAGGCCCATGCATGATAGAACAGGTTCTTTGCATTCTCTTGTCTTCATCAGTAAACAAGCATGTTTTCTATGGTGATTGCAATGCGTTCGCATGGCCTTAGTTGCGTCAAGGAGGTGATGAAAGTCGGCCGCCTGAAACCCTTCCTATACCGCGTACCGATATCGCGTACAGGTGTCGTGGGTTGCTCGTGTAGGAAAACAAGGTTTCAGGACATTGGACAAAGCATGTTGGTCTTTGGTTCGCATATTTTAGTTCAATTCAATAAGTCTCTGATCTCATGTTTTGCTTGTTTTATTTGCATCTACACTGCATCAAACTTTGTGCCCATATGAGCATACATCAAATAGCATTTATGCTTGCATAACATCGTGCATCTTGCCTAAAAGACATACATTAATTAGCATACATGCTTACATGAGATCTCGAATCTTGCCATATGCATATTCATGAATATCCTTGCACAGTCATGCCACACATATAAGTGAAAAAGTATAGAAAGACCAACTCTTCGAGCGTACAGAAGTGTTTAACACTTTTTCCGCATGTAACAACAGCCTTTGCCCATTTCTCTGCCTGCAATGACCTTTATCTTATCCATTGGCATTGGAGTCAATTTTTTATTTATTTCTTTTGCATTTTATTACATTTTCTTTTGATTTTCCTCGTCTTTCTGATAAATAGATTAGGTGGTGACTCCCCTTATCCTGTTATCCTCTATTTTGGTGTTTTCGAGTCGAACATCCTTCCTCGAACTCACTTCTTTGCTATGACCTTAACAGTTTCGCACCTCGATTACGAGAAGTCAGTCACCAGCATGATCACACTACGGTAACCTTTAGTGAGTCCGTCGATTTTTGATTTTATATTTTGAGTTATATAATCAGTTTTCAATGATTTTTATCCCAAATGAAAATCAGTCGGATAAGGATTCTTGTTACACACGAGAAAGGTGTTAGGTACCTCCATACGTCAGAAAATCAGTCTTTCTCGGCTATTCGCTTGTTATGTGTTGTTTGCCTATGTCTAACCTATCATGCCAATGTGAATGTCAAATTAGATGAAACTTCAGGTAGAACTACACAAAATGAGGAAAATAAAGAGGAAAACAATGCAAAGGTGAATGTAGGCATTGGAAATGTTGATTAACGTACACCTTAAGGCGATAAAAAATCAGGTAAAAACCAGAAACATTCGGAGTGAAACCTGTGTAAAACAGCGAAAACTAAAAGTATTCATGAAAATCAAAAAAGAAAAAATAATGCGCATAGGGACAATGTAGGCACTTATGTGCCAAATAATGTACGCCTTCTAACGATATGGAAAACCAATACAAGACAAAATCGTAAAATTGGAATAAAACTATGAAATGTTATGAAAGGGACAAATTTGATTTGATGAAAACATGTGGATGATTATGCCAATTAAAGTACATCCTACGACAATAAGAATGCATGATGTAGAAAACTGATACTGAAAATCCAACAATGATGAAAAATAAAGGAAGACCAAAACAAGAAAATAAAGATATGCTCTGTAACTATTGGGATCTTGGGCCCCACGTCAGCTATTCTCGTCAGTTGTAACCATCTAACAGATTTGCCAGTTGTAACCATTTGCTCTGCTTGTTGATTCAATCCGTCGCTTGAATTTATCAGACATATCCACCATCGGGATTTGCTTGACCCCTCATCAGTCCAGTATGTAGGTTTCGATCAAATTCTTGATTTAATGGAAAGGAAATGCTCGAATGGGGATCGAAAAAGCAAGAACGAAAGCACAGGATCATGATCAAACATTTAAAACTTAGCAAAATGTTCTGAGTCCTCCCTCCAATCCAGCTCACCGATGTAGGTGACAGTCGGTCACAATGAAAGATCGACGAGCATAGCAACTCTTTGATGAGGCGCGGGCAATGGAAGGGACCCAGGGGAAAAGCAAGAGTGAAACAAATGGAGCTAAATCGTATATCTAGTTTATAGAACGAATCCCTGGATTCTTCTGTCTGTCTACCTTATCGAAGTGCTCACCGAACAACCATGACTGGAGGTCAATGAGCTCGATGGACGTCCAACGAGGTCAGGGAGATGGAGAAGAGGCTGGAAAAGAAAGAACAAAGAAGAGGGAGCAAACTCATGCAATCCAAATGACTTGAGACACTCCAAATCACTCTCCTTGTCCTCCTCATCGATGCGCACATTAGCCAGTTATGATTGAGGAGGACGAGCAACTCATGAGGTCTAGGAGATTCGAAGAATCAAGGAAATAATCCAAAATGCAAGAAGGGATCTATCTCACTGAAGAAAGCAAGAAGACTACTCTATCCACGCTTTCTGTTGTTGACTCCGACCAGGCTCCAACGAGAACTGTGGTTTGGTGAATTGCAACGGAGGAAGAGAGAAAGGAGGCTACCATGGCATGCCTAGGCTAACTCTAGAGGTCATGGACCATGTCTGAGGCCTAAGCGCGCCACAATCGGGGAAAATTATTCTATCCTGGACGATTCCAATGATCATCGGAGAGGGAGAAAAAGAGGAGAGGTGACTGATGCTCCAACGCACACACTCACAGGGGATGCCATCAGAGTTAGATTAGAGGTAGGAGCTTACCTGTGGAGATGCGACGCTGCAACGTTAACACTACGACGTCAACGCTACTGGGCTATCGAATGCCACTAGAATGTCGGAAGCCATTGGGAGATCGCTGGAACTGGAGCTAGAAGTGCCTAAGAGTTGGAAAGGAGCTCGAGTTTGCTAGAGTGAAATGGTGAAAATGGTGATGCCTTTATTTACATGGCATGGAAAGCTTTTTATAAGCAGTGGCTTTGAATGTCGGACGTGGATCAGTAATGGCCTCTAACGAATGACGATGATGAGTTTTAATGGCTTCCACCGGAAATTTAAGGTTGAAGTAGGGGCATGATGGTCCTAAGTGATTGGAGATCAAGCTCTAAAAGAATGCTAACCATCAGCATGAAGAATTGGATGAATCATCAAGAGAATGAGACATGTGTCTGAAACAAGACAGCTCACCAACCTCGTCTGCCAACTTTTATCGCCTGGTGAATCTGTTTGCCACTGTTGTCACTAAAATCCATCAAGAATTCTTGCATGACCCTTCAAACAGGCAGCCAGTCACATTTTGAGTTTGTATTCCAATCTTTTGGGACCACCAGGTGTGACCATGCCGGTGGAACCCTGCACGGCTCTCCTCTACCAGGTGCATGGAAGCACTCGAGGAGACCTGATATGGTCACAGCGAAGATGGTGAATCTGGACAAGAAGACTAGACTCGGAGACACCAAGGGAAGATGAGAAAGGATAAGAAAAGGGGTCGCCACCTGGTCTTTTAATGGAAAGACGAGGAAAACCAAACACACAAGAAAATCAAGAAGCAAACGGGATGCAGAAAACATGTGTGCTCCGTGCCTAATGGATAAAATACACAAATGAATGTGGGATAGAGAAAGGGTAAGGATTCTGGTTATGCATAGGGAAGGAGTTAGACACCCTCATGCGCTCGAGAAAACTTGGTCTTTCTAGGTTTCTTACTTGTCAATGGTTTATTAAATGTGTGCTTGCTTATTCTAAATGTTCATGCTAATGATGACTGGAGATATCATGCCAAATCAAAGAAAAGAAATGTAGGGGAAAAAGTTAAT
>JAMKQA010002328.1:0-19117 GCA_024699735.1 Posidonia australis | reverse complement strand
ACACGAATTTTGGTTGTTGGGTGGAAGGAGGAACTCAAGCAAAAACTTGCAAAAGTGCAGATCTGTTTCTCAGATTTCAGCACTAGAGTTTTTCTCCCAAAGTGTTGTTCTTGGAATGGCTGCTATGGGGGTCCTTTTATAGGGATCCAAAGAGAGGTTACTCAAGAGAAACAAAGGGTCTTGCAAACGAAAAGCCTCGAATATTCGTTGGCACATTCGTTTGCAAGGGTAACAGCCCGGAAGATGGAAGGTCAGCAGCTAGAACTGGGCGTCTGCTTGGTGAGCCAGTGATGTGCGCCTACTTGGTGCGACCCAGAGGAGCACTTAGGTGCGACCCACACAGCATAAATTGTTGTTCCCCCTGCTACATCACCTTCATCAGCAGTAGTTCCAGATACCCTCCACGCCAGGATAGGTGACCAGGAGAGAGCACTTCAACAAGTGCGGGGAGGTGACCGCCAACCCTACGGATTCTAGGAACTCTGTTATTTCCCAGAGGTGACACTCCCACCGCATTTTCAAATTTCGGATTTCGAGAAGTAGAACGATAAGGGTTGATCCATTTCACAACTAAGGGCATATTGTGGAGATCTCGCTCAGCTTTAGGTTGACGAGAGGCTACTGATCCGCCTCTTCCAGAAGAGTCTCGCTGGTCCAACCCTCAAGTGGTTCACATCGCTTGACATGGGCTCGATTAAGACTTGAAACGACCTCTCGCAAGCGTTCATGGACCAATATGCCTTTAATCTCGACTTGGTCCCAAAGAGGGAGGACCTTGTCGCCACAAGATAGAAACCTCACGAGCCTTTTGGAGAGTACGTCGGCCGCTAGCGCGCCCTCGCATCGCAAGTGAGAGATAGACCCTTCGACGAGGAGTCTATCGAAATCATTATCCGAGGTGTGCAGTCAAATGTTGGAGCTCTGTTGAGCATTCAAACTGTTACCACCTTCCCATCTTTGATTCGGGCAGGCACGTGTGTAAAGAGCTCCCTCTGTAGTGGCAGCTTTCCTGTACTCGCCATTTTTGCCAAACAAGCCGCATCCATGGGTCACCATGAGAGCAGCAGCACTAGTAACAGCATGTGCATCAGCTACCCTAATAGGCGGGATCCTCCCAAGCCTACCGTCGTATATGTAGGATCACCTGCCATGCCCGTCAATGTGGTGAACCAACCAGGCCCGAATCAGTTAGTTTATTCACCTACACCTAGGGCACTGCACACACCATAGATCACCACCACCATCGAGCCAATGTATCCCACGGCACCGGTTCGGCAAGGACCCCGCGTACACCCCACTTGGTGAGCCACTGAGCGCCATCCTCCCTAAGGTGATGTCACTCCTGAAACTCTCGAAGGTCCCCCCCCCCCCCCCTCGTGAAACCCTCTTCCAGGTTGGTACAACACGAACCTCCATTGCAATTTCCATCGCTATTGCATGGCTCTTTGGAATGCCATTCAGGACTTGATTGACCGTAAGGTCATCATCATCGACACCCAGGAGGCACACACTGCACCTGCACCACTGCCTCCATGTGCACAAGCACCACCAGCCTACCCTAACATTGTCAACCAGCCCATGCCTGCGCATAACAACTCAGCAGGCACTGGGACCTCTGGAATCCATTTCCTTTCTGCCTCTGGGTCTACGACATCTGTAGAAATATGGGAACTCAGCATCAGGTGATCCCCTTGACCATCCACCGTATGGTTAAATTCTACTGGGGCAATGACGTAGTTGTTGTCATAGCGTAAGATCTTGACAAAGAAAACGTCGAGTCGATCTCCACTGTCTCCCTCCAGACTGTTAGAAATATATTTTGTTTTGATGATTATATCTGGACTAATGTATTTTTTATATATTTTCATGAAAGAAGAAATCGCTTTACAAATGACGTATTTAGTCAAAAGTTGAAAGTCATGATATATTGGAAATGTATATGAATTATATTGGAAATGTATATGATTTTTTGTAAACACTTAGATCATGTTGTAAATTTAATATTGTATCAAAATCAGCATACCGAAGGAAAAACGGTATACCGATTCAGTAAAAATCGGAATACAAAACGGCACTCCGAAGATGAAGATGAAGAAACCAAAAACGGCATACCGAATAAAAACAGTATACCAAAGCAGGAATAAACGACATATACAACGGAGTTCCGAAATATACAATGATTGCAAATCTGAAGAAAAAGCGGCATACCAGAAAGGAACGGTATACCGTTCCAGGAGATTTTGGCATACCGAAATAGTTTCGGCATACCGATTTGCCCATGCATTGCAAATTAAAGACTGGTTTGGTATACCGATAATCAAAACGGTATACCGATCAGATAGCCGTTTTTTACCCATTTTCTAGTCGTTGACACATGCTCTCGACGGTTCTTCGGCTATAAATAGGGCATCAATGCGTCTGGTTTAGACAATTCATTTGATATACTTGTACTCTTTCATATTCTCTTCTCAAATTGTGTTATTTATTCTCCTCACAAGCAAGAATGTACATCAAGTGTAAAGAGCTCTGTGAGTGGGAAAGTGATTCGTTTGTAAAGCTACAAGGGAGGCTCTAACTTCTTGGATATAGAGAAGTGAGAAGAGCTTGGATTGTCCTGGTGGGATTGCGAACACAAGTAAGTGTTGCTTTTGTTTATATAAAGGGAAAATCTCAAGAGGGTCTTGAGGAGTGGACTAGGTCGGGGTTTGGCTGAACCACTATAAATAACTTGTATTTTCATTGTCTCTCATCTTCTTCATGTGCATGTGTAGTATAACTATCAAACTTGTATAATTGTGATATAACTTATTGCTACATATTTCATTTTCTCAATAATTTATATAAAATTGTCTAATTTTATCTTAACAGATTAAAATTCCTTATTCACCCCCCTCTAGAGAAGCCACTCGATCCTACAATTGGTATCAGAGTAAGGTTTTCTAGAATTAGATTAATAATCTACTAGAATACATGGCTGCATTATCATTTAACAATAATATTGTAGAGGGACAAAGTATAAATAGACCACCATTCTTTGATGGAATAAATTACAGTTATTGGAAATGTAGAATGATTATTTATTTAAAATCCATAAACTTCGAATTATGGGATGTTGTAATAAATGGTTTTAATTTGAGCTCCACATCTTTTAAGGAATGGAGTAGTGAAGAAAAACACCTTGCACAACTTGATACTAAGGACTAAATATCCTATTTTGTGTTGTTAGTAAGGAACAATTTAATAGGATTTCAAATTGTAAAAATTCACATGAAGCTTGGCATATCTTAGAAGTTACTCATGAAGGAACCAACCAAGTCAAGGAAACGAAAATAAATATGCTAGTTCAGAAATTTGAATTATTTAAAATGAAAGATAATGAACCCATAAATGAGATGTTTACAAGATTTAATGAAATTACAAACAACCTTCAATCCCTTGGTAAAAATTATCCTCAAAGTGAATTAGTTAGAAAAATTCTTCGGTCTCTAACTCCCGAATGGGAAAAGAAGACCACAGCTATAGAAGAAGCCAAGGATCTATCTACCTATTCCTTAGAAAATCTAATAGGTAACCTAACCTCTTATGAAGTCCAGCTAAAAGAAAAAGAAAAAGAAAAACTAGAAATTGAAAACTCTAAAAAGAAAAACATTGCTCTAAAATTTACATCTGATTCAGAAGAATCCGAAGGGGATGATGATGAAATAGCCTTCTTAACTAGAAAATTCAAGAAATTCATAAAGAGAGGAAAATTTCAGAAGAAACTAAATAAACACCAAGATAAAAGTAAAGATGATCCTCCACTATGTTTTAAATGTAATAAACCGGGACATATCAAACGAGACTGTCCACTTCTAAAAATGAAAATTAACAAAAAAAATGAAAAACCCTTCAAGAAGAAAGCCCTCCAAGCCACTTAGGATGAGAGTGACTCATCTTCAGATGAGGACTCTGCTTCTGAACATGAGAAAGCCAATATGTGCTTCATGGCACAGGCCAGCTCTTCAGTTGACTTGGAAGACATCAAAGACGGATATTCACGCACAAGGAGGTACAAGAAGATTTTTATTCCGTCGAACTTCACCAATTTTGTCAATGCAGGGATACTCGATCCCAATCAGAGCCAGACCACTACAGAGAGGAGCCGACACCAGATGGTGCAGCCACAGTCTTAACCGCCGGTAGGCACTTTGGCAGCATCAGCCACCGCCCCAATAGCAAGCCCCTGCAAGCAATGGCATTAGTAGATCCATTAGTGCAGTCGGTCAGTCTTGGGCATTGCTCACAGTGGTTTCAAATCCAGTCAGCAGAGGTCCACAGTTCAGATGAGGCAGTGGCAGAAAAGAGTGTTGTCCAATATTCTGATTGCATCACGGCAGAAGACAAGACAATCAGCAAGGCTATTCAGTTGACTGACCAGGCCAACGATTTAGAGCTTCTGTTCCAAGAGCGGTTGTCAATGTGGGTCGAAGACGTAGCTGAGCATCAAAGGCTGAGGAAAGGAAAGTTAAGGGCCTGAAAATCGGAGCCAGCAACCCGCCACCAGCAGCCGGACCACTCATCCATCATGGTCTTGGCTGAATCACAACCAGAACCCACAAGACCATTAGAGTTAATCTCTTTGGAGCCAGGAGGTGAGTCTAGATGGTATATGCAGCTAAAGCCTCACCTTAAGCAAGATGAAGGTCAAAAAAAAGACCCTGAGTTAAGCTCAGGAGGAAAGCTGGGCAGTGCCACTCCTATCAGTCAGCAGCAGGACAACCGCTAGTCAATAGCACCACTTGTACATACTATAGAAAATACAAAAAAAATCAAAAAATTCAGCAAAACCCAAAAAAATCAGAAAACATAAAAAAATCAAAAAACAGCATCAAGAGCTGAGGAAACAGAGCAACTCGGCCAATCAGCAGACCCCACTGTTAAAGAGCCAGAAGTCGAATAGTGTAGATACAAGAAAACCAAAGTCAATGTGACCATTATAAAGAATTATCAGGGGCAGAAATCAGAGCACATCCTCTCCTTTGATGTCACCGACCCAACCTTCAAAGAGGAAATCATATCAGAGCTCATCGCTTGTAAGGAAGAGGATGATGACATGGATGAAGACAGTAAGGCCCCCGAATTCCGACCTTACGACAATGATCCAAAGGGGCCAAATATGCATGTCGAGGAAGAAACCGAACGGGTCAACATCGATACAGCAGAAGATGTCAAAGAGGTAATCATCAGTGCTAAGCTATCTCTTCACGCTAGGGTAGATTTCATAGCATTTTGAAAGAATACACAAATGTCTTTGCCTGGAGTTACGACAACATGGTCGATCTGGATGTCGAAGTGGTGGTGCACACATTACCCCTGAAGCCCAACAAGAGGCCCATCAAGCAAAAACTCAAGAGATGGCGACCTCAATGAATCTTGAAGCTCAACGAGGAAATCATGAAGTAGCATAAGGTGAACTTCCTCAAAGTGGCGTTGTACCCAGAATGGCTAGCCAATGTGGTCCCAGTGCCAAAGAAAGATGGGAAGGTCCGTATGTGCATCGACTATAGAAACTTCAACAAGGCGAGCCCCAAAGACGATTTCCTGCTCCCTCACATAGATGTCATGGTGGACAACACTGCCGGACACAAAATGTTATCATTCATAGATGGTTTCTCGGGGTACAACCAGATCAAAATGGCCGAGGAGGATATGGAGAAGGCATCCTTCATCACCTCTTGGGGAGTTTTCTACTATCAGGTGATGCCATTTGGGTTCAAGAATGCGGGCATAACTTATCAAAGGGCAATGACTGCACTTTTCCATGACCTCATGCATCAGGAAATAGAGGTCTATGTAGACGATATGATTGCCAAGTCCAAAGAGCCTGAGGAGCACCTGGTCTGTTTGAGAAAGCTGTTCGATCGCCTTAGAAAGTACAAGCTCCGTCTAAACCCTAACAAATGCATATTCGGAGTGCCTTCTGGTAAGCTTTTGGGATACATTATCAGCCAAAGGGGAATTGAGGTCGACCCTAGCAAAGCAAGAACCATCATCGATATGCCTCCACCTACATCTGAGAAGGAAGTTCGAAGCATATTGGGCTGATTACAATATATCAACCGGTTCATCGCACAGCTTACTCCCATCTGTGAGCCCATCTTCAAGCTGTTAAGAAAGAATGCACAGATCAACTGGAATGAAGAATGTCAAGTTGCATTCGACAAAATCAAGCAGCTCCTTACAAAGCCTCTCGTCCTGGTTCCACCCACACCAGGACGATCTTTGTTGCTATATCTCTCCACCACCCAACACTCCATGGGCGCAGTCCTTGGGCAGCACGATGAGACAGGACGTAGGGAGAGAGCCATCTACTACCTGAACAAAAAGTTCAACGATTGTGAAGCCAGGTACAGCCCTATCAAGAAGATCTGTCTATCCCTTGTCTAGGCCACCCAACGCCTCAAGCACTATATGATGGCGTATCCGGTCGTTCTCCTATGCTGGCATGATCCCATGAAGTACTTGTTCCAAAAGCCGACATTAGTGGGACGATGCGTGAAATGGCAGGTGATGTTGTCCCAATACGACATCACATTTGTCACGCAGAAATCAATGAAGGGGCAGGCAGTAGCGAACCACTTAGCTGACCTACCATTGCTAGAATACGAACCGTTGCAGACGCAGTTCCTGGATGAAGACATCCTATTCACCATGGGAGACACAGACTCTAAGGAGCCAGAAGACAAGTCCCGGTGGCATCTGTACTTTGATGGAACAGTTAATAAAAGGGGTAGAGGAATCGGCGCGGTATTGTCGACACCACAGGGACAGATGACCCCCTTCTCTAGAAAACTCACCTTCGAGTGCACCAACAACGAAGCCGAGTATGAGGCATGCATCATGGGATTGCAAATCGCAATGGAACATGGCTCACGAAAACTACAGGTGCACGGGGATGCCATGTTAGTCATATCCCAAATCAACGGCGAATGGAAAACCAAGGATCCAAAGCTCGTGCCATATCACGAATATCTCTTACAGCTCGTCAAAGTGTTTGAAGAAGTGCGCTTTTCCTTCATGAGTAGGGCCAAAAATTCCTATGCAAATGCACTAGCAACCCTCGCCTCCTGGCTCTAAATACCTGAAGAGCGCACAGTCGACGTATCGGTCACCCAAGCAGAGGAGCCCACCCATTGCATTAGCATAGAGGAGGCGGACCCATCAGCAAAGCTTCCTTGGTATCATGACATCAAAACCTTCCTAGAATCGGACGATCTCCCAATCGGCACATCAACAACAGATAAGAAGACCATGGCGCGCTTGGGGTCAAGATACGTGTTGGGCAGAGGGCATCTGTACAGAAGATCGTATAACCAGATGCTTTTGCGATGTGTCGACAAGAAGGAGGCTGATACCATGATGCTTCAAATCCACGTTGGGACATGCGGCCCCCACATGAATGGAATACTGTTGGTGAAAAAGATCATGTTACAAGGCTACTTTTGGTCAACTATGAAAGCGGATTGCTGTCGTTTCGTGCGTATATGCCACAACTGCCAGATTCATGGAAACTTCATACATGCTCCCCCTCAGCAGTTGCACATCATTTATTCACCGTGGCCTTTCTCAACTTGGGGAATAGACGTCATCGGAGTCATTCATTTAGCATCATCCAACAGCCACAGCTACATCCTGGTGACCATAGATGACTTTACCAAATGGGTAGAAGCAGCCTCCTACAAGACTGTCACAGCTGTAGCCACCAAAAAGTTCATCAAGAACAACATTATCGCCCAGTACGGGTTGCCACACTCCATTATCTCAGACAATGTCAAGAATTTCATTGCTCAGAGATTGGAGGATTACTTGCAGAGCTTCACGATCAAGCATCACAGATCTTCCCCGTACCGTCCACAGATGAACGGTGCCGTGGAGTCAACAAATAAGAACTTAATCAAGATCCTGAAGAAGAGCATCGAGACATATAAGAATTGGCACAAAAAGCTTCCCTATGTGTTATGGGCCTACAAAACTTTGATCCGGACATCAACAGGAGCGACACCTTACTCATTGGTGTATGGCATGGAAGCAGTCCTACCAGTTGAGGTAGAGATCCCATCTCAGAATCTTGAGGGAGGTTGAGCTAGAAAAAGCCGAATGGGTCGAGGACAGATGCATCCAGCTGAATTTGATTGACGAGCGTAGACTACAGGTCATATACAATGCCCACTGGTACCAAGCGAGAATGGCAAGATCCTATCAGAAAAGAGTCTGATAGAGGAGCTTCGCACTAGGCGATCTGGTTCTGCGGGCCATACGTCTCCTTGATGGTTGAGGCAAATTCCGACCCAACTGGCATGGTCCCTACATCATCAAGCAAGTCTATTCGGGAGGCGCAGCTATCCTCGAAGACATGGACAACGTCGAGCTACTTGAGCTAGTCAACACATGCTATCTGAAGAAGTACTACCAATGAACGGAAGGCGTGTATCCTTGCCTTGCAAAGTATCCTTTTGTGCATCGTGCATCATCCATTACTCCATCATGCATGAACATTTCTAAAATAAAAGGCATCCAAGTGTATTTAATCCACAGCATTCGCACTTTTTACTCTCATACATATCAGTAACTTAAGTGCATCAATAACTGCATGCATCCATGCATTAAAGTATCAACATCACATCCCGATGACAAAAATTGGAATAGCTAGCCTACTTAAGAAGGGTCTATACTTCTTCAGTTGACACTACCTAGACACTCTAGCAAGCGAGGGAGCCACCACCCAACCATGGTTAGGCAAAATGTCCAAACTCCTATGGGGACTTACACCTCTAGAGAGAGATAAAATGTTAGGAACGAGCATGAGTGTGAGCCAAATAAAAAAAATAAACATATCCACAAGGGAACAAAAGAAAAAAAAGAAGACAGAAGTCGAAGATAGAAGGTAGCCCTTAAGAGAGAGAGGCAAGTAGGCCAACTCTACACCTATCACTTACCTTGGGGAGGAGTCGAAGCAAGCATCCAAAGGAATCCAAATGACCAAAGGGATTAGCCACCCCTCACATGCAATCCCAACAGCCCCTCTCCAAATCTGAATGCCTATTACCCCCATGAAAGGGTTAAAGCGAGCCTACAAGCCTAAGAGGGAGAAAAGAAATAAGCCAAAAGTCAAAAAAGTAAGTCTAAGTCCCCAAGAGTTTGGCACAGAACCTAACCTACTAAATCATCCATCCCGGAGAGCCACCAACAGCCTAGAAATCCAGGTAGTGTTTTGTGAATCGAGGTCTTCCCCTCTTCTCATAGAAGGCATCATTAGCATTCCAAATCCTGAGGGATGATACAACATAACACCATCATTCCTGCATGCATTCTCGTTTGTCCACTTTGCAAGGTCTCGCTAGGTCCTAAACTAGGGGCACGTCAGTTGCTCCTTGGCCAAAGACCTGGCTAAGGATATCGTACACCAGGAGCATGTTAGCTACCTTTGTGGTGATAACCTTCCCCGTCAACTAGGGGCATGTCAGCTGTCCTGTTGGTTGACCCTTCTTAGGACAGTATCTTCGTCTAGAATATGTTGTCTGCTCCATAGCTCGAGTGCAGAAACGAATACAACGATAGCCATAAGCCTCTAAGATCAAAGTAAAGTCAGAATGTCAGTACTCTCCTAGTCAGCAGGCAAGAGCACAGTACAGTCCAGTGCCAAAGATGAACTCCTCAGAAGTCAGTCAGCAACAAGCATAGAGTTGTCAGCAATCATCCAGCAGGTCCATCTTATTCGAGGAGGAAACAATGCCCTCGTAAACCCTTATCTAGCCAAACCCCTTGCATCAATGTAGAATCTGAGTAATGATTTATCCAGATCAACCATCATCGTTCTACAGCACCAATAGCATCAAGTGAATAGGTAGAGCAGTCACACAGTGAAGCAGGCAAGCTACCAACAAGAATAAACCTCTTGGCTAGCAAGCAAGTTGCAAATAGCCTTTGTCCTTTTTCTCTCGTAACTCCTCTAAGTCTGGAGGAGATCCAAGTCGCTGGTTCCTTGTGTCTTAGGACCAACATTTATCCTTTTCTTGTGACTCCTCTAAGTCCAGAGGTGATCTGAGTCGCTGACTTCTTGTGTCCTAGGACCAGCATTTATCCTTTTCTCACGACTCCTCTAAATCCGAAGAAGATCCGAGTCATTGGGTCCTGTTATCCTAAGATTAACATTTGCCCTTTTCTCGAGACTCCTCTAAGTATAGCGGAGATCTGAGTCGTTGTTTCCTTGAGTCTTAAGAAACAGCCTTTATCCTCTTCTCTAGACTCCTCTAAACATAGTGGAGATCCGAGTCGATGTTTCCTTATGCCCTAGGAATAACTTTTATCCTCTTCTCGAGACTCCTTTAAACATAGTGGAGATCCGAGTCACTGTTTCCTTGTACCCTAGGAACAACCTTTATTCCTTTTCTCGTGACTACTCTAAATCCGGAGGAGATCCGAGTCGCTAGATCCTGTTATCCTAGGACCAGCATTTGTCCTTTTCTCGAAACTCCTCTAAGTCTGAGGAGATCCGAGTCGTTGGTTCCTTGTGTCCTAGGACCAGCATTTATCTTTTTCTTATGACTCCTCTAAGTCCGGAGGAGATTCAAGTCGCTGGCTCCTTGTGTCCTAGGACCAGCATTTATCCTTTTCTCGCGACTCCTCTAAGTCCAGAGGAAATCCGAGTCACTGGGTCTTGTTAGCTTAGGACCAGCATTTGTCCTTTTCTCAAGACTCCTCTAAGTCCAAAAGAGATCCGAGTCGCTGGTTCCTTGTGTCCTAGGACCAGCATTTTTCCTTTTCTCGCGACTCCTCTAAGTCCGGAGGAGATCCGAGTCGCTAGGTCCTGTTATCCTATGACCAACATTTGTCCTTTCTTGAGACTCCTCTAAGTCTAGTGGAGATTTGAGTCGTTGTTTCCTTGAGTCCTAGGAATAGCCTTTATCCTCTTCTCGAGACTCTTCTAAACATAGCAGAGATCCGAGTCGCTGTTTCCTTGTGCCTTAGGAACAACCTTTATCCTCTTCTCGAGACTCCTCCAAAATATAGTGGAGATCCGAGTCGCTGTTTCCTTATGCCCTAGGAACAGCCTTTATTCCTTTTCTCGTGACTCCTCTGAGTCTAGAGGAGATCCGAGTCTCTGGGTCCTGTTATCCTAGGACCAACATTTTTCCTTTTCTCGAGACTCCTCTAAGTCCGGAGGAGATCTGAGTCGCTAGATCCTATTATCCTAGGACCAGCGTTTATTCTTTTCTTACGACTCCTCTAGGTCCAGAGGAGATCCAAGTCGCTGTTTCCTTGTGTCCTAGGAGCAGCCTTCATCCTTTTCTCGGGACTCCGCTAAATCAGGTGGAGATTCAAGTCGCTGGTTCCTTGTGTCCTAGGACCAACATTTGTCCTTTCTCTCGTGGTTCATCTAAGTCCGGAGGAGATCTGAGTTGCTCCTTGTATCTTAAGAACAACCTTTGTCCTTTTCCCTCTTAACTCCTTTAAGTCCGAAAAGGAACCAAGTCGTTGTTTCCTCCGCCTGGTTGTGTATAATTATTGTTAGTTATTTGGTAACAAAGATTGAAAATTATTATGAAAACATAGTTTTGAGAAATCCTATGCATCCTCCGCCTGGTTGTGTATAATTATGACATGCTCCATGTAAACATCATTAACATAAATTTGAGTAATATTTCTTTCTTCTTGTAAAACCTCCTTTGTCATAATGATCTGTTGAATGTGTGAGCTTTTTTTCACTTGTGATCCGATGGATGTATCTTTAGTATGATCTTCGAATCCTTTTTGTTTAAAAAGTTATTCTTCATGTGAGAATAAAAAGAATCATGGTCATTTTAGATAAACACAAGATTTTTCATAGATGTCCCTTTCTCATTTTCTAATTTAAGTTTAGAAATATATTCCTTCTCATTTTCTAATTTTACGTGAGAACAAAAGGAATCCTTTTCTCATTTTTCATATGTGTCCATTTCTTATTTTCATGTATGGATGCCATTAAAGGCATTTGCAATTGAAAAGAAAGAAGAAAATCTCCTACTTTTTGTTTTTATACCAATAAGGGCAAAATAGACATTTACATACCTCATAATTATTTTTGAACAAGTGCAACCAAATAGGATTATAGAGCAAGAAGAATAAGTCAGCTTTTTTTATTGTAAAAATAGCTAACTTATTTTCATAATTATTTTGACTACAATCGTTATCAAATACTACCTTAGGGAGAAGCTTGGGATGCATATGGAAAAGTATTTTTTTGGAAAAGATACTTTTTGACAAAGTAGAGCTGCTAAAGTTGCTAATTAGATGAACTTTTATGAACATAGATGTGCTTGTCTTAGTTTGAAATTGATTTTGAGCTTGAGCTTGAGCTTGAGCCTATTATTCATGTTCAATTCATTATTATTTCAATCAAGCATGTTCAAGTTTTTTTATTGAACTACATAGTTGGACTCTATCTAAAGTTGGACATATGAAAACGTAAAAGTTAATGTTCATGTTCAATTATTTTCAATTTCAAATAAACACATCTATCTACTATATACTATTTGTTTAGAAAAGAGAAAAAGAAGAACTAGTCTAAAAGTAATGAGGAAATAGAATGTTCATTTTTCTTTTTCTTTTTTTTGAATTTATTCTATTTTTTAATTCTATTAAATGGGGTTCACTTATTCCAACAATAATTTTAATTTTGATCTCATTATGTGGTGTTATTCATTCCATTTGTATGAAACCTATCTAATCTCATTGTGTGGGGTCTAACTATTTTATAATGTCCTTTTATTGTTTCTAATGAAAAACTATCTTTTTTGTTACTTATTCCTGTGGATTTCTTATATCTAATTTCTTTTTCCTGCTTAGCTTCACAAAATTAATTCTTTTCCTATATGTAAGTGTGTGTATGTGTGTAAACACCCCCTCTATTGCAATCATGTTTTTTTTTACACAAAATATTTTTACACGTTAAATTACTATCTATGCTATTCTTATTTTATTATTTTAGATTTTAAAAAAATAATTTTAGCATGTTTACTATTTAGATATTTCCATCTCTCTTTTTTTATATCTAATTTCTATTATATGCTATTTATTTATCAGAGAAAAAGAGATGATATATCCTAAAGCATTGAAGAATCAAACTTTCTGTTTGCTTTTATCTTCTATCTTTAGAGGTTTTATTATTTTTAACACCCCACTATGTAAGAACCTTCGTACAACACATTATGTATATAAATTTATTCCAGTAACAACTATTTTAATATCCATATGATAGGGTCCACTTATTTCATTTGTAACTATGTTTTTTTATTTCAATGAATAATTATTTTTTCCCTATTCATAATTGTTTTTTAATTATTTTTTTTTTGAAATTTTTTGCATGTTATTTTTGTGTGTGTGATGGAGTAAGAATCTCCTTTATGCTACCTTTTTTTTACATTAATAATTTGTAAAAGATATTTTTATGCATTATGATACCATCTATGATATTGTTATTCCATTATTTTAGATTCTTATTTCTAATTTTATTATTTTATCAAGTTTGTTATTTAGATATTTTCATCTCTCTCTCTACATTTCCCTTATTTGTTCGCTATTTACTTTCTATTTGCTACTAAATAAAGATAATTGTCTTCCCTTTTCTCTCTAAGTGAATCTATTATAACTTATTTCATTTAACAACCTTTTTCTTCTATTTATTACTATTTAATAATTTTTATCTTTCTCTAGAAGTAAAAAAATATTTATAAATTATTTTAATTAGTAAAAACACACATCTCTTTGACTTCAAACAATTAGTTACACAAGTCTTTGTAATTAATATTAATAGTAAATTCATGTTTCACAATTAAGTTCTTTATGACATTTTCATTTTATTCTATCATTTTCATTAGCTAAATTCTCTTCCTATATCAAATAATTTTTTTAATATTACATGTTAACATGTTTACTTTTTTTGTGTTTTCTTCTTATGCATTGTGCGGGGTTTTTTGTATTTTCAAACTATTGTAGAATTGAACTTGAAAGAAAGTCAAACTAGCCTAGTTTATTGAGAAGCTAATATTTAATAATTTTTTGAGTTAAATATTTTTGCATAAAGCTTAATGGAAAGCCATTGTATATGACTCCTAAAAGCTAATGCAAGTAGTGTCGTAGGTAGCATTTGGTAACGTTTTTTCATTTTCAATGTTTTTTAAAAAGCTATGTTATGAGTTTTATTTACTATATACAACTTATGGGATAGCTGATTGAATCATGTTTGGTTACATTGTAAAATAAACACTTATTGTATGTATTAAATGACCAAGTTGTCCTTCATATTTAAAAAATAAATTTTATGAGATGAAACCCTACTCTCCCGTTATCCTCTCCGTCTCTTCCATCGGTGACAGCAACCTCCATCTCTTCTGTGCCATCGAAGTCGCCTCCCTCTCCTCCCTGTCATCCGTGTCACCTCCATCTGTTGCTACCATCTCCTCCATATCCTCCATGTTTGGTCCATGTCGTTCAACATCATCGCCACATCCATCAGATAAGAAATAGGCAAGCAAAGTTGTGGGAATGTTGAGGATCACTAAGGAGCTTTAATGGTTACCGAGGGACTAGTAGAGGGGTGATCGAGAGACAAAGCTTGCCGAAGAAGGATGAAACTTGCTAGAGGAGAAGAGTGGCAAAGTGGTGGATGAGGAATGGAAACAACGAGAGAGAGAGAGAGAGAGCTGAAAGACACACACGACGAGAGGGGTGAGAAACAAGAGTGGTGGGCTAGGATTTTGTCTACGATGACATAAGTTGTAATTAACGAGATGTATTTTTTGTAATATTATATTTTTAATGATGACAATATGAGAAATAGATGGGAAAAGATCCTAATGTTTTTCAAAAAATTGTCTCTCCTAGTTTTTTATTTTCAACGTTTTTGGTAAGTTTTGCACGTGAAAACAAAGTAAGTTGACATTTATTGTGTGTTTGATTCAATTTTTTCTCTTATAAGCGATTTTTCAATAAGCTATAGCCAATAAGCATTATCAAATGCTACCTTAGATACATCAATGCCTGTCATTTAGATCATTATATATGCAATAACTTAGAAAATTTTAAGAAGTGTATATAAGGATAAAAAGTACCACTTTCCAATGTTGCAGCATAAATAACAAAAATCTCACATGTCAAATAACAAAAAATACATTAAAATTAAGAGACATAATTGTCAAATAATCAATATTGTTATAAGCTTACTTCTCCTTTAAGGAGATTATTGACATAATTGCCCATGATGGACCTAAATTTGGCACAGGCCCGAGCCTTAACTTGGCCCTAAATTTGCCCAATACAGACTTGTTTTCAAGCCTTAATTATGCATAGTGGACTCTATCAAAAAATAGGACATCTAGATTAATTTTTGGAAATAGGACATCCAAAATTTGAGCTAATAGTCATAATCCTTTTGTCTAGATGTGTAAAAAGGATCGGGTGCCACTTGACCCTCCTTTAGTCAAAATCCTTTGTCAACGATTGTTTTGTTTTTTCTATTTTTTATTTTTTCTTCTTTTCCTATAAATATTTTCCGACTCCATCTCATTTATTCACAATTTCTCAACTCTTCACTACTCTCTATATTTTCAATTCTTCTCTATTCTCTCTATACATTGCTAGTGCTATACTTCCACTTCGATGTCTACAATTCCGATCTATTGCTCCACCGTTCCGCATAGATCGCTTCATCGTTCCGAACTTCCACCTCCATAGCTCTATTATTCCACTTCCATTGTTACAAATTTCTCTACTTCTTTATCCTTAAATTTTTTTTATTTTTTATTATTTTAATTAGATACAATGTCTAGTTCATCAATCTTAGATATCACAATCCAAGATTCTGTAGAAAATGTAGATTCACAAATCCAATCCACAACTACTCAGAAAGGTAGGAGAGGAATGGCTCCTTGTTGAAAAGATTTAACTTTAGACTCAACCGATGATGAAAAATGTTATTGTAATTATTATTGTAAAGACCTTACTTGTAAAAGGATAGTATTGGTCATCTACATAGGCATCTTTTAAATTATGAAGAAAAAAAATCAATTACAAGAAAAATAGATTTAAAACAAGCTCAATTACAAGTAAGATCTAGTGGTGTAATTAATTAGAAATATTCTACAAAAAAAACTAAACATAGATTAACAAAATTTATAATTTAGATGAACAACCTTTTATATTTTCTGAAAATAAATTTTTTGCTACTTGTATGCAAACATATATAAATTCACAATTTAAAAGTCATTATAGAAATATGACTAAAAATATAATACATAAAAAATTATTCAAGATAAGGATATTTTAATTCAAATGTTTTTTAGTTTATTATGTAAAATATCATTAACTTTTAATATTTGGACAAGTCCAAATAATTTTTCTTACTTATGTTTAATTGTACATTGGATAGATATATCTTGGAATTTACAAAAAAGAATAATTACTTTTAAAATATTTGATCATCTATATACTGGTAAAGTTATTGTAAATGTTATAGAAACAATTGCTAAGGAGTTTAAAATAAATAATAAAATTAATACCATTTATTTTGATAATGCTACTAATAACAATGTTGCAATAGATAAATCAAGAAGAAATTTAAGACCTATGTTAAATGGTGATTTATTTCATTATAGATGTAGTTGTCATATTCTTAATTTAATTGTATAAGAATATATACAATGAATTAAACCATATGTAAAAAATATTAAAGCAACTATTATATATATTCAAACATTATCTAAAAGATTTCAAGAATTTAAACAATTATGTGTAAATAATGTTATCAAACCTAGGAAATTTAAAATGGATGTTTAATATAGATGAAATTCAACATACGATATATTAAGTTCGTGTTTACCTTAAAATAACTTCATTATAATGTATCATAATGGAAAATTAAATGATCTTTTAAATAATGATTATCAGAATAATTGTATTATAATTCATAAATTTTTAAAACCTTTTTTATTCTGCTACTAAGGACTTATTTGGACAATATTATCCTACTAGTTATTGTCTTTTATCTAATATTTTTAATATCACTAATTTTTTTACATCATACATCGATGTCCCATCTTTTCAATAAATTATTGTAATAATAGAACAAAAATATAATTCTTATTGAAATGAACCTCCAATGTAATGTTGTTTAGCCATAATAATGGATCCGAAACATAGATTAGTCACTTACATGATAATGATTGATGAAATTTATATTAATATGAATAAACTTGACCAAGTATATGAAGTTAATTCCAAAGTTAAAGACAAATTGTATAAATTATTTGACGAATATGTTAATTAATTTGGTTGTAGTAGTAGTTGATTTATTGTTGCTCCTCACTTTCTTTCTATAATAAGTGATAACAATGATGATTTTGTAATGAAGAGTGGAATAAAAAACAAAAAAGATAAATATTCTAAATCAACAAGTAATAATGAATTAGAAATTTATTTAGAATGTGACATTAGTTTTGATGAAAATATTGAATTAGATATATTAAATTGGTGATCTACTAACTCATATAGATATCCTATTGTTTCACATATGACAAAAGATTTATTAACAATTCTGACGTCTACTGTGGCATCGGAGTTTGTTTTTTTTTTTGCAGGTAAAAGAGTCTTAAGTGATTAAAGATGCAAATTATCAGAGAAATCATTAAAAACTTCAGTTTGTCTAAAAGACTGGTATAATGTTGTGGATAGAATTCAAAATTTGAAATTGAACTATGAATCAAGAGAAGAAGAAAATACAACTTTTACAACAAACACAGAATTGATCTCCTTTAATTTTGTAATTATATTTTGTTGTAACTTGTAAAACTTTATCTAAATAAATTTTTTATTTTTTTAATTTCAATTATTAGAAAATTCATAAAATATTTTTATTTAAATTTTAAAATTTATCTGTACTTTTTTAAAATACTTTCTAACATACACAAACAAAAAGAATTAAAGGGTCCAACCCAACTTGATTCAGTGGGGACAGGAAGACTAACCTCTACCCAACCCAGAAGACTAAGGTTGGGCTGAGGTCCTAGCCACGAAGGCCTGACCTGGCCCTGGTCTATCGACAAATCAGGCCAACTCGACCTAGCCCATGTCCTTTTGGATCATCCTTTTTATTGGCCGGGCCAGAGGTTTTTTAACATGCCTAACTTTGTCCATATTAATTAATGTTTTTTATTTAAAACGATTTTTTTGTTAAACGTACAGAAACTTAAAAGAACTTCATGAGTCCTAGGATGATGTTTCACACGGGTCGTGGCCCCACCTCGTCCCCATTTCTTTCTCAAGGACAACACAGCAGGAAAAAAACAATTGAAAGAAACCACTACCCTGCGATATTTATTCCATGACATTCTCGAAAATGACAGGTTAACTATTCTCTTCTTCTTCTCCTTCCTCCACGTACCTTTCACTCTTAGATGCACTCAAATAACAATATAATTAAGTTCATGTATGTACCTTTGTAATGTATTATAGTTTCTTATATAATCTCGAAGAGGTGCTGCTTAGATGTTCATATTAGAGATGAGTAATGATATTAAATAACATTCAATGTATTTGTTCTTAAAATGGCATATAAAATTATGATGTTTAAAGGATTTCAATGCAATAAACAAATATCCTTCTTCTTCTTTTAATTTGGTAGCCTAGCTGGTGGAACAGGTCTTCAAAATCCACAAATATCAACACAAGACCAACTGCTCTATATGTAATGGATAATATTTTATAGAGGTAGGCTCAATGTTTAACATTCTTAAGGTAGTAACTGAGTTGCATGTACAATAGCATATAAGAATCCCTTAAGTAAAACATATATAAGTTTTTTTTGTTAAAAGTTTAATATGTATTTCATCGACTTAAGGCCCGACAAGAAAAACATAGCAATGTATGTAATATTACAAAATTGAAGGCATCTGCCCAAAGAAAATATAAGTTCCAAAATTACACCATCAGCAGGGAACTGCACTAACGAAAGGCTCAGAGGCCCTCAGGTGGCACACTGCCTCTTCCAGGGTCAACAGGGGACAAAGAAGCAACACCTGGAGGCAGTCTAGAGGAAGAAGGAAGG
>JAMKQA010002326.1:0-20617 GCA_024699735.1 Posidonia australis | reverse complement strand
GTCCATTATCTTTTTTCATTTTTTTACCGGTTTTTAGGTTTTGTTTTCCATCCACCAATAGGGTGGAAACTATTTGTTTTACAATAAAGTTAGAAGATCCTTAAGAAAAACTTCTTTCTAGTTAAGAACAATAAAATCGAGTGAATCGGGTCAACGCAAGTCGCTCTTGTAGATATCCCATTTTGGCACTCCTTCATCTTTTTTTAAGTCCTATCACATCATAGCATGTCTTATTCATCTTTAGAAGCCTTTTGTTCAGCCTAAATACTCTCCAAAAGTTCTTTTGCCAGTTCAAGTCGTTGGACGATGTATGTGACAGTTTAACGTTGTACACTAGCAACATTAGCATTTAACGTCCTTAGTTCAATTCCCTTCCATTCCTATCAAGTTTCCTTTTTTGAATCCTTTAATATTTTCAAACGAGTCTTCTTACCATGTTTGGAGGTCTTTAATACCTCATTAATTTGCTTGTTTGACCACATTTAATTGGACACCTAAATTTGGCAAGTTCACGGAGTAAGTGTGTTGAATGTTGGACTGTATAGCTTTCAACATAAAATGCTAAATTTGGGGCATTCTATAGTTGACAGTTGTACTCCACAAGTTTTCTTATTAAGGCATTTTTGAAATTCAAATCCTTGTCTTCTTTTGACGTCTATTGATCAAGCAATGACTCAATTAGGGTCTAATCAAGCCTAATCTGTGATTAATAGCAAATTCTTCCTTCATTTTGACAATTGGGTGTCGACAGGTCATTGAACGCTATATTTTGGATGTTCTACGTTGAACGTTGGAATTACTAGCGTTCAACAATTCAGAGTTGGAAACTTTTCCTTGATCTTGCCAATTCAAGCCTTCAGAGTTGGAAATTTTTCCTTGATCTTGCCAATTCAAGCCATTTTGCCAAATCTGAGCCATCCTGTCCCTCTATTATAGAGGGGCACCCCCAGCTTTTGGAGGGATCAGAAAGTTGAAAATTTTGAGGACACTTACACTGACCCAAAAGACTAAAATTCTGAGAAAGAGAGAGTAGAGAGGTTTTAAGTTTAAGTCTTTCCACCAGTTTCGATTACATCACGTCGACATTTTGTGTCTTGCATACGTATCATAAATAAAAGGGGGTTTTCATTTTGCATGTTTTATTTCACGTATACTTTGCATGTTGTAGTTAGGCATATACATTTAGTTGCAATCAAGGGGACAAAACCCCTCAGTTAAGTATCTTTTCCTTTCATTTTTATGCTTGTAATTTGTTTTATCGAGCTAGCTACTACATTATATTAATTTGCATTTTTAATATTGTTTTCTAAGGAAAAGAAGAAGAAGAAGAAGCTCAACTACATGAGCACCCTTAGGTGATGTTGACGTCATCCTAAGGTAGCTAAACTTGCAACCACAACATCTCCCCAAGGCATCTTGAGGGCCAACGAAAGTGAACCAAGAGTGGCAATCACACCAATTCTGACATCCGTGGAGTAGAGAAATTGGACACAAAACAAAGGGACACAAAGTGAAGTGACGAAAGGTGACAAATAAACCACTTCCCCAAAATCTTGCATCCATAGTCTGGCGATCACGGTGAGACGACTAGAAGTACCCCCATGCTAAGGTGAGCATTCCCTTCTTCTTCCTTCTTTTCTTTTCCTTGCATCTTTTATTTTCTTTTGCAGATTTTTAAGAGACATGGTGAAATTCCTCATAGTGTTTTGAGGCACCATAACCTCTTTATTATTTGGTTTTCTTTCACGCTTAAATGCATGCAACCACCTCTCATTTGACGTTGATTTTGGGAGCAAAGGTGGTTGAATAAAAAGGCCAATTTTTGCTAAAAAATCACTGTCAGTGTGTTAAATGCCTATATATGGGAGTTCAACGTTAAACGCCTTAGTTTTGGAGTTCAACACATCTAGATAGAAATCCCTTTGTTTTCAAAATTTCTCTTTGATTTTCTTTTCATAATTGGCTCAAATAACAAGGTGTGAAGTGATCGACTTTGCGGTAGGAACCAGAACCTTTATTTTTTGGGGTGCTTTTCAAAAAAAATAAAAATAAAATAAAAATCGATGTTTTCTTTGTGACTTGCTTGGCCCTTATTGGATACTAATTTGATTGTGACTTTTCTTAGGCTACGTTAATTATCCCTCAAGTTCCCAAGCATCATTGTTGTAAAGAGCTTGAGGAAGGTATTTTTGTTGTCATTAGCTTGCATAAGAGCAACTTTTTTCTTTCCCTTGGCTCTCTGTGGAAACTATACTTATCTGTTTGAATACATGAGAGACTCAATCAATTTTAAGTACGCTGGGCTTTACCTTTACGAGGTAGGGATCTAAGTGTGCTTAGGCTCCCTTAACGACCCTCAGGAGTTGAGGTAAAGGGGTAGTACCCAAGAAGAGGAAATTTTATCCTATTTGTGAGGAGTCATAGATTACCCTGAAGAAAGCCATACCTAAACCATAGGCACCTTGAGAGCTACACAAGTTTAAGACACATAAAAAAGTGAATACATAAATCAAGCTTTTAAACACTTGTTTGAAAGTGTTTCTGTGCAGTTCTCTGAGTAGGGATGTTGAACGCTAGCATTTCAGTGTCTTACGTTAGACGCCACAGCATCGACGTTTAACACATTGTGTAGATTTTAGTTGATTTTTGGCTTTTATTTGAGGTGAAGATTGAATGTCACAGGATAAATGTTTGGACAAACATCATAAATAGGACATTGCAGACTCTTCTTTATTTTTATCCCTTTTATAGAAACTTGTAATAGGCTCCAAAATCTTTTGTAAATTTCTTCATCAAGTGTAATGTTTGTATCCTTTCCCTTTAAAAAAAAAATAAAAAAAGGAGAAAAAAGAGAGCAAAAAAAAGAAAGAGAGGAAAATCAATGAAAAAGAGTGGTGAAAAAAAATGGTTAAAAAAATAATAAAAAAAAACTATCTGAAACATTATACGCTTATTTCTTAGCATTTAATGTTAAATGCTGGACTCAGCAGCGTCCAACACTGTCAGTTTGCCAATCTGCATATTTTCAGCATATTTGGGTTTGCTATTAGCCAAGACTGTGTCTAAATACAAGGTGGATGTGCCAAAGGTTTGTGTGGTTTGAATAATAATATTGGACATTGATTGCTTGGACCAATTCAACATTTAAGGGGTAGAATTTGACAGAGGCGTTAGATGCTAATTCCTATGCGTCTTACGTTAGACACTTGTCAGTTAGTGTCTCATGTTTCACAGTAACTCAAGTCAACTAGAGAGTTCAGCTACTTGCTAGAATTTAAGGTCAAATACCTTGATTGTAGCTGAGGCTATTGAGATACACATAACACACCATGAGGAACCTGCCATCAGGATATTCCTTCTAACTACTAGAAAAGAAATTGATCCTGACTTGATCCAATATCAAGCCATATGTCTCTTTCTTTACAATGACACCAACCACTTCGACCCATCGGGGATGTTAAATCAACAAGATAGAAATCTCCATCAAGGTCAATACCTCCCTAGTGAAGGACTACAAAAGCCCGTCGCAAACCACATCCTTGAAGGTCTATTCCAAGGACAGCTCAAAAATGTACTGCCAGACACCAAACGCCAGGAGCAAAGAAATGACCTAAATGGAAGAGTACAAACAAAGGGCAACCATTTGTTCTTTGAGCAACTACAGCAGCGACCACACGTCAAGTATAGAGAAAGAGTCAATCAAATTTTCTCCGATCAGTTGAATTGGAATGCTCATCATCAAGTTCCTTTTCAATCAAGCTTCAACCTCTCAAGCTCAAGGTGGGCTCAATAACTTAGCAGAGCTGAGGAAGATGCTCAATATGTTGGGAGTACACACTTAAGCTCCGCCTACCTTCGATATGAGCAAGTTCTTTCTTGTTCGACTACCTCCAGGGTTTAAGTATCCAAAGATGCCTAAATTTAATAGAGCCACGAATCATCAGAGCCACCTTGTGAGGTTTCAAATGGAGGCCGCGCCTTATTGCCATGACTTGGGCCTCCTTATCCACTTGTTCTTCTATTCTCTTGAAGGGGAGCTTATGGAATGGTTCATGTCATTGAGCAAGGAAGAATTGAGCAGCTTTGAGCAAATTCAAGAGAGATTCCTACTCAAATATCAACATAAGATTGATCCAAAGCCAACCTTCCTCAACTTGGTGAAAGAAATGATGAAGTCCAATGAAGATTGGTTCACTTATGCTAATTGATGGAGAGACATGACCTCCAGGTCTAGCTTAAAGATCCTAAAGAAACAAATGGTCTAAAAGTTAATAACGAACACCATAGGACTAATGAAGAAAGGACTTGTTAGCGCTTACTGTCCATCCATTTCAGCATTATACGAGGTAGCGACATCAGTCAGGGAGAATATCTATGAATTTGAGATGGAAGAATCACAACTGCTTGAAGACGGCATCGATGACATCAATCAAATCATTGTCAATCAAATTCAATGGAGCAGGGGCAACAATCGTCAGGACAGTAAAAGGTAACCATGGAGGCAATCACAACCTATCCCTTGTCAATGGCAAGCTCCAATTCTACTAGCACGACACCAAGAGCCAGTGACTGCACAGGTTCTAAGAATACAACAAGCTCAACCAACACTGAGACAACAACTTCCAACACATTCAAGTAAGGCACTACTTTTGTAAGGTAGTCAAAATCTGTTGGACATTTTCAAAAAAGATAAACCAATGTCAAAGCCGATGCAAGAGCCTCCGCCAGTGCCAATGTTGGAGTCAGCGCCAATGCTAGAGCTAGAGCTAATGCTAGAGCTAGTGCTAATGCCAGAGTTAGAGCTAATGCTAGAGCTAGAGCCATTGCCAGAGCCAACGCTAACGCTAGAGCTAGAGCCAATGCCAGAGCCTACGTTAATGCCCGAGCCAGCGCCAATGCCAGAGCCAGAGCTAATGCCAGAGCCAACACTAATGTCAGAGCCAGAGCCAATGCTAGAGCTAGTGCCAATACCAGAGCTTGCACCTTAGCTAGAGCAAGAATCAATGCCAATGCCCATGCCAAAGTCACTGCCAACTTTAAAGTCTGTGCCAATGTTAGAGCAAGAACTGGTGTCTGTACCATCTGATTGAGATATCATTGAACCAATTGAGCTAGGGGTAGAAAATGAGCTTGGTGCACTTTCTTGCATCAATAAACTATTTCCCCATCCACCTAGGCCTCCTGACACATCAGCTAGTGGAAGGTTATCCTTGTAGTGAACTGGTGCCTCAGAAAGCTCGTCAAGCAAAGGCCAAAGAAATGAATTTTCTGCATCAACAAGGTCAACCATGCTTGTAAGCCAAAGTTCAAAAAAATACTTCAACTAATGCAGCTTGTGATACAAGGGGCAAAACATTATGTGCATCCATCAGGCTACCCTCCTCTTTCAGGGTGAGCTACAAATTATGCATTTGACACTGGCTAGGAAACCAAGAGCAAGATCCTTTGGGTTGAATTCGTCACTAATCAACCATAGAGGAAAGAAGTCTCTACTGATGGAGGCTACACTAGGGGCAGTCCTAACTATTGTAAATAGGCTTTACTTTCCCTATTTTTCTTTTTGTTTATGGAAAATACATAAATAAAACATCGTTTTCCTTCATGTGTTATAAAAACTAAAAAAAAAAAACTTAATGAGAAGGAAGCCCTACCACACAAGCATTGGAAATTGAGACTAATTGGGGAAGGACCATACTTGGTAATTTAGGCATATCCAGGCAACGCCTATGGCAATAGGCTTGAGCAGTCCTGGAATGCATTACACCACAAAAAGTACTATCCTTGACATGCATACTAGGCCTATAGACTGCCCGAGCTTGAGAACTGACTGTCTCCCAAGACCTAGGAACCTTGTCCTTAGCCTCACCGTACAAACACTTTGTGGGAAGAGGGACCAAGGGTTTGACACTAAGATAGAGGCAAGTCTTCAAGAGTTCCCCCTCCAGTCCATGCATAACAAGTCCACACACTTCCTCGAGTCGGACATGCAATCCTAGCATAAATCTTAGTAAATTGTGATCAGACAGATGTCCAAGGCCAAGCCTAGAAGTACAAAAAAGAGGGGAGTGCATCCAAAATAAAAGAAGTGATTTGGTCCATCTATTGACCAAGCACTTAAAACGGGAGTGAGACCATTGACACTTGGCAGGTGCACTATCAGGCCATAAAATTTCAGTGAAAAAATGATAGATAGACACCTGTCGAAAGAAAAGAAATGAAAAAAAGGAAGAGAAAAGAAAGAAAAGAAAAGATGACAGCAAAGGAGTTGTCCATTGACCAAAAGAAAGAGGGAAGGGAAAAGATGATAGTAAAGAAGCTATCCAAGAGAAAATGAATGAAAAGACGGTAGTAAAGAAGTTGTCTAAAGTCAAAACAAAGAAAAAAAGGAGAATCAAAAGCACAGTAGGATTCGACCTTGGACCGAAGGGGGTTTAAAACTCTGAGTTAAACCAAAGTCTCAGCATAGAATGCTGCCCCTTTTCTTCCCATACCCTACACTACTCACTCAAAGGCAAGGGGTAGGAGTCTAGGACTAGGGGCAGTTAGAACCGAGACAAGCCTAAAGCGTCTTCTGGTTTGGAATTGCACAAGGGTTCTAATTATCGAGGTGTCCACCTATGAAGTCTTCTTTTTTCCCAGTTTCATGGAAGAATTTCCTTCTCCAAAAATAAAAAAAATCCTAAAAAGAACCCAAAAAAATAGAAAATCCCAAAAAAACCAAACAAAATATAAAATCCGAAAAATCCAAAAAAATAACATATCTCAAAAAATAGAAAATCCCCAAAAATCCGAAAAATAGAAAATCCCAAAAACCCCAAAAAATAGAAAATCCTAAAATTCCAAAAAAGAAAAATCCCAAAAGAAAATAGAAAATCCAAACTAAAAAATAAGGTAAAATCTACCCAACCAACACCACCTCATGAAATTGATAGTAAGTTAGGTCAATGATGCAAAAATCTAGGACACCTATTTGACTTTTCCCGTCAGATGGTCATCATCAAAGTTGAGGCTAGGCTTGTTATCCTCCACCTAAGTTTTATCTCATGTAATCTATCTATATATTTTGTTCATCATTTTTCTAGGGGCAAGGGGCACCCTAGAGGAAATAACAATTTTATAGAGTTTACTTGCAGATTTTACTAACAGGTGTTGGTCATAAATTTGATGTCTTACATTTGATGTTAAAACTAGTAGCATCTAACAATCGAAGGAAAAAAAAATAGTTTTGGATGCAGCCAGTTCTACATCCAACGCTTATCAACAACTTAAGTTGCTGATCTTCGCTATAAGGGACCTAAATCCGTGGAAAAGTGTAGAACCAATTTCTACCAACTCCAAAGGCTTTGGCAAATTAAAATAGATGTGTGGGCACTGGTTTCAGATTTTTTGGACTTCTAGGCCATCCAAAATCGCCTGTCGTGCCTTTCATTAAATTAACGACTCATTATGGCGCCGACAACCTTGAATATTTGATTTAAAGCTCATAGAAAGATATCTTCATTTATACAATTGTTTTACAAAATCATCGGGACATACTCCTGAAGTATAAGTGCTGAAAAGAACAAAAAAAACAACAGGAAGCTATAGGGCACTCTCACCCTCACCCTCTGGAGCTAAAGGAGGAACTGCAAGAGGTTGAGGAGACTAGCGTACTGACGCACCTGAAGGAGCCTGAGAGGTAGCTTTGGACTAACAACTACCTAAACGACACCTCGGCTTAATCATCAGCGGTGGTGGAATTAAGTGACCTGAAATGGCGCCACTCTCAAAAGCATGTGTCCTGTAGTGTTTCACCTCCCCCTTGAGTTGAGCTATGATGTCGTTTCTAGCTCCCAGGCACTATAGAAAGGCAGTAAGCATTACAAGCAAGCGAAAGAACTAGAAATGAAGTGAAAATTGATCATATCGCTTGAGCTCTGTCTAGCTGCCTCCTCAGCTTAGCAACCTCAGCAGCTGAGTTAGCCACAGGTGAGGCCCGCCTTGCTCAGACAACCTAGCCACATCTGCATCCCTCTCCTCCAAAGTCCAAAGGCGCTCCTCGGCAAGTCTGCGCACCTCCTCTAACTTCTAGCCTCGAGAAACCAACTCTCCCTCAAGGCATAGGGCATGCTCTGATGCGCTCGTCGTAGCCTACTCCAAGTTTTGAATCTACTTGTCTTGAAGAGAAAGCGACTCCTCTAACTAGGAGAGCTGGTCATTGAGATGACAAGGCAACTCCTCCTGAGAGTATCAATCTGCAAAAGCCAGGGTTACAATCAGGATTGAGTGAGACATAAAGAAAATACACTATTATACTTACCATGCCCTGAAAGCGGGAAATCTCCTTAGCATGATCTGGAGGTGAAGCAGAACTAAAAGAAGGCTGTAAGAAAAGAAAAACATGCTTAGCACGAGCTTTCAAGACCAAAAATATACTATAAGAATAAAAGCAAACTTGAGAAGCAGAGGCCCATAGACGCTCGACCTCCTCAATCAACTCAGCTATCCACCTTACAAGGTCTCGCTCGCATTGGCTGTACTCGTATGTGATCCTCAGCTGCAAAGTGTAGATTCAAGCATGTTAGCCATCAAGAAATGCATGTATTATAAGCATAAAGTTAAAACACTCACAGCAATCCCCATTTGCATCCGATGGAAGCAGACAGACTCCTGTAGCTCACCTATCGTCATCGCCACCACATCAAGAGTGGTGTCACCCATAGGAAGGTTTGACTGTCCTGGAAAGTGGGAACGATGGAAAACCATAAGCTCGCTGAACTAAGCATCCATCCACCTAGTCCAAGCCAGCTCACTCTCGGTAATTACATCGGTAGGAGAAAAAGAACCACCTCGAACCTAGTCCAACAATTGCGAGCCATAAGTGTCAACCTAGTGGCGAGCATGCCCTCCTCTGCCCCATGTCTCGTGGTAGACTCAAAAAGGGTAAGCCTGAGGCTAAATCTGACAATGCCCCAGCTGACGGAGTGCCTGACTAATATGCTGAAAGTGGCAATGTTTCCAGCTGTGGTTATAGATATCCCGATCAAAGACGACGTGGTCACGAGCTATCTCAGGGACATCCTTGTGCTCTCCCTCGGCATATGGATGCCAAATCACCTAGAAAAAATACCAGTTGAATCAGTAAAGTAGAAACTCAAAGACATTATGCACGTGAAAAGAGACTACTTGAGCAGGGACCAGCATCTCAAAAAAAAGATGCCCCACATAGTGGTGCCCAGTAATCACCTTAGGAGCACATTCAACTTGACTCCAATGTACTCCCCAAGAAAAAGGCATCCCCATCTCGGGGACTGAAGGTGGGATAGGCCTCATAAATGAAAAGTGATCCCACACCTAGAGCTGCAAGCAGAAGCAAATCATCAGCCAAGTATACAGAAAATCATATACAGTCAAACATGAACAGAAAAGCAAACAAGCTTGTTTACCTAAAAAATGGCAAGTTCCCACCCAATTGACGAGAGCTACCATCAACAAAGTGGAAGAGGACTCAATACATGTACGAAAGGCTCGCAGCTCCCCAAGCATACTCCTCGACCTAGTCTAAATCAGCAAGCAGGGGTTGAAACACTACTGACAATCATGAGGAAGCGTGGCTCAAGAGCAAGTCCCCAAACAAAATGAGAAGGAATGCACGAAGTTGCTGATCCCTGTCCTCCGCAGGCTTTGTCGCTGTCTCTCTAGAATCCTCAACCCAACGGACTGCTGAGGAAGTGACCAAAAGATGAGGCCCATACACGACAATCTAGCTCCCCACTAGCTCTGCCATATAAAGGTATAGTCCGAGAGTACTAAATCGGTCACTGGTCGACCAATTACTCAAAGTTCTGTCAGTCGTACCATATCCTCCAGGGAAAGGACAAACTTGCCGACTCTAGTCATGATTGAGCTCGTAATGCGATGATACCGCTCTACCATAGACTCTAGGAGTCCCATCTCTATCTGGAAAAGAGGAATGGATGGGAAGTGCCCAAACCCCATCTGTTGTAGACGCTCATGTTGGAACGGGGCCAACATGTTATAACATCGGACAATCTGGTTCCATTGGCAGCGACTCATAGCTAGCACCCTAGCCTGAATAACACAAAACATGTTAGTTAGCCAATTATAAATAAAAAATGAGCCATGATGAATCACAATATTAAAAAAAAAGCCTGTCCTCTGGTCGCAAGAGTAGCAGCTGCAAAATCAATGCGAGACGTGTCTCTACGTGGTCCTAAAGCTTGTACCTCATCGTAGGGTATGTAGGCTCGCATAAAGTCTGAGGAGTGCCAACTACACCCTCTACCTCCTGATGGACAAAATCTAGAATGTTCTGGTACCATGCGTCACCCTCAGCCATCAGTTGGCTCTACAATAGGTCCCCTAGTAGGGTCAACATGCATATTGTCAGACTTAGTATCCTTGCCAAAGGTGGTCAACGAACCAGAACTATACGAGCTGCTAGACTTGAGCGCCTTGGCCTCCAAAGCAAAAGAAGGGGAAGAAGTGGGAGCAATCGTCCCCTCTATTGGCATATCAGCCTCAACCTCTGTCTGTGTGGCATCAGCCATAGGTTCGTCCATTACTAGAGCCAATGTCAGCTCTTAGACGTTGGAGGACAAGGGTCGATCACCCACCTGTGCAAGTTTCTTTGGCCTTATGTATACGACCACGTAATGAGGCATTAACTGCAAAAGGAAGCCCAACAGAGGTTGGTCGAGTGTGCATTCCGAAAAGAGTGAAGAAGGAAGAGAACTGAATAAAGAAGAAACGGGGCTTACTGTCACTTGTGATTCTATCCAATCGTAGCCAGAGCTGCCGTTACGCCGTCAGAAGCACCCACTACCGTCGAAACCACCCAAAAGCAGCCAAACTATTGTTGCAGTGTTGTTATGCCCATGCCCTAGCCGCCGAAGTCGAGAAAAGAGAGTGCCCAGTGCCACACGTCTAAGAAAGCCCAAAGGAGCAGTCGTCGTTGCCGGAGAAGAAGAGAAAAAGTCTGGGAGTAGGAAAATGAAGAAGGTAGGGAGGTCGATGCTGGTTAAAAGATCTAACGCATAGGACACTATAAAACGCAACGTCTTATGTTAGACGCTACAAATAACAACACCATGTTGGACACTATGGAAAATAGAGTCATACGTTAGACGCTAAAATTTATGCGTCCAACACTTCTAATGCAGATTACAATCATACACACAAGATTTCATGTATTTTCCAACCATGAGTCAACATAGCCAACATGACTAGCAGAGAGGAGGTCAACCCCCGTTACTGGACATCTGGAAACATCATAGACCTCTCACTCACTGGTTTACGTGTCACAGGATGATAGTCCTTGTTAAGAGTGAAGGCTGCACTTGATGAAAGGGCACCCGACTATGACAAATTGCATTCGTGTGTCAGTCCACTCTAGATAGTGAGTCAAATTCTTGAGCCATCCCAGTGTATAAATCAAAGCAGGCTGTAATGGAGGAACCTCACTATCTAGGGTCATGCATTGCATATCAAAACCATCCCGCCATGCATCTCCACCAGCATGCACCCATATAAAGCATATTACATTGCATCATATTACATTTTGAGTGGTCATCTCCAATCTCTCCAACCTCTCCAACCCTCCTCAAACTTCCTCGCTGCAGTGTTAGTTGTCTCAAGTCTTTCCTTTATGACCATCTCGGGTAACGCTTGAGGCCAAGTCCTCTCTTTTGACCGCCTCAAGTTACGCCTGAGGTCGAGTCTTCTCTTTTGATCGCCTAGAGTTACGCCTGAGGGCGAGTCTTCTCTTTTGACCACCTTGGGTTACGCCTGAGGCCATGTCCTCCTTTTTGACCACCTCAGGTTACGCCTGAGGCTGTGTCCTTTTCAATTTGACCTTCGGGTTACGTCCGAAGTTTTGATCTTTCAGATTTACCCCTTGGATTACGCCCAAGGATGTGTCTTTTTAGTTTGACCTCCAGGTTACACCTGAGGTCGTGTTTGACCCCTTAGGTTACGCTCAAGGCTGTGTCCTCTTCGTTTGACCTCTAGGTTACGTTTGAGGTCGTGTTTGGCCCCTTGGGTTACGTCCAAGGATGTGTCCTCTTAGTTTGACCTTCAGGTTACGCCTGAGGTCATGTTTGGACCCTTGGGTTATGCCCAAGGATGTGTCCTTTTAGCTTGACATCCAGGTTACGCCTAAGGTCGTGTTTGGCCTCTTGGGTTATGCTCAAGGATGTGTCCTTTCAACTTGACCTCCAGGTTACACCTGAGGTCGTATTTACCCCCACAGGTTACGCCCAAGGATGTGCCTTTCAGTTTGACCTACAGGTTACGCCTAAGGTTGTGTTTGGCTCCTTGGGTTGTGTCTAAGGATGTGTCCTCTCGTTTGACCTCTAGGTTACGCCTAAGGTCATTTTTGGCCTCTTAGGTTATGCCCAAGGAAGTGTCTTTCCAATTTGACCTCTCAAGTTACGCCTGAGGCAGTGTCTCCTTTCTTTGATCACCTTGGGTAGTGTCTCCTTCCTTTGATCACCTTGGGTTATGCCTAACATAGAATCTTTCCAATCTAACCTCTCAGGTTACGCTTGAGGCAATGTCTCCTTTCTTTGACCTCTCAGGTTACACCTGAGGCAGTGTCTCTTTTCTTTGACCTCTCTGGTTATGCTTGAGGTAGTGTCTCTTTTCTTTGACCTCTCAGGTTACACCTTAGGTAGTATCTTTCCTTTCTTTGACCTTTTAGGTGACGCTTGAGACAGTGTCTCCTTTCCTTGACCTCTCGGGTTATGCTTGAGGTAGTGTCTTTCCAATTTGACCTCTCAGGTTACGCCTGAGGCAGTGTCCTCCCCATTTGACCTCTCAGGTTACACCTGAGGTAGTGTCTCCTTTCCTTGACCTCTCGGGTTATGCTTGAGATAGTGTCTTTCCAATTTGACTTCTCAGGTTATGCTTGAGGCAGTGTCCTTTCCATTTGACCTCTTGGGTTATGCTTGAGGCAATGTCTTTCCAATTTGACCTCTTAGGTTGCGCCTGAGGCAGTGTTCTCCTTTATTTGACCTCTCGAGTTTTGCTTGAGGCAGTGTCTCCTTTCCTTGACCTCTCAGGTTATGCCTGAGGTAGTGTCCTCCCAATTTGACCTCTTGGGTTACGCCTGAGGTAGTGTCTCCTTTATTTGACCTTTAGGGTTACGCCTGTGGTAGTGTCTCCTTTCCTTGACCTCTCGGGTTATGCCTGAGGTAATGTCTCCTTTCCTTGACCTCTTGAGTTACATTTGAGGTAGTGTCCTTTTAGTTTTGACCTATCAGTTTACGTTTGATGCAGTTTCCTCTTAATTTAACCGTCAAGTTACGGTTGAGGTTGTGATCTTTCAATCTAGCCCCTCAGGTTACGTCCAAGGTAGTGTTCCTTTAGTTTTGACCTCTTAGGTTACGCTTCAGGCAGTGTCCTCTCAATTTAACCTCCAAGTTACGCTTGAGGTTACGCTTGAGGTTGTGATCTTTCAATCTAGCCCCTCAGGTTACGCTTGAGGTAGTGCTCTTTTAGTTTGACCTTCAGGTTACACTTGAGGTTATGATCCTTCATTTGACCCCCTTGGGTTACGCCCAAGGATGTATCCTTCCAGTTTGACCTTCAGGTTACGCCTGAGGTAATATCCCTTCATTTTAACCTCTAGGTTACGCTTGAGGTTTTGAGCCTTTCAATTTGATCACCTTGAGTTATGCCTAAGGTTGCATCCTTCCATTTGATCACCTTGGGATACGCCCAAGGTAGAATCCTTCCATTTGATCGCCTTGGGCTATGCCTAAGGTCGAATCCTTCCATTTTGATCGCCTTAGGCTACACCTAAGGTCAAATCATTCCAATTTGGGCCGTTTGGGTTACACCTGAGGAAATGTCCTTCATTTGACTTCTCAGGTTATGCTTGAGGCAGTGTCTTTCCAGTTTGGGCCGTTTGGGTTACACCTGAGGAAATGTCCTTCATTTGACTTCTCAGGTTATGCTTGAGGCAATGTCTTTCCAGTTTGACCTCTAGGTTACACTTGAGGTTGTGCCCCGTCATTTGCCTCCCCTTGGGTTACGCTCAAGGCCAAATTAGATCCTTATGCAAATCCCAAATCAAATCAGAATGCCAGAGTGTTGGATCCTTTATGTAGCTCACGCACATCAAAATCCCTTGAGTGTTGGATCACTTATCCAGCTCGATCTCTTATCCATCTTGGTAGCAGCAGATGTTGGATTTCCTCCCCCTTCCAGCTTGGTTTCATACCCATGTGTTGGTCATTCCAAACTTCCCGAGTGTTGGATCCTTCATCTAGCTCAATCTCTTGTCCAGCCTGGTGGCAGCAGGTGTTGGATTTCCTCCCCCTTTTGTTTGGTTTCATACCCAAGTGTTGGTCATTTCAGACTCCTCGAGTGTTGGATCATTATCCAACTCGATCCTTATTTTAGCATCAGACTCCTTGAGTGTTAGATCATTTATCCAGCTCGATCTCTTATCCAGTCTAGTGGAAACAGTTGCTGGATCTCTTTCCTCCTTTTAAAAAAACTCTTGAGTCATGCCAAATGAGAATATCGCCAAGCCTTGAAGCTAGTTTCGTGTTGAAACCATCTTCAAGGAAGGACAATTTGTAGACATCCCATTTTAGCAATCCATTTTTTTTTAAAGTCCCATCGCATCATAACATGTCTCATTCATCTTTAAGAGCCTTTTGCTCAGCTTAAATACTCTCCAAATGCCCTTTTGCCAGTTCAGGTCATTGGACGTTGTATGTGACAACATTTAACGTTGTACGCTAGCAACATCAGCGTTTAATGTTACATTGTATGTGATAGCGTTTAACGTTGTATGCTAGCAACATCAGCGTTTAACGTTATACATTGTTTGTGATAGCGTTTAACGTTGTATGCTAGCATCCCTCGTTTAGTTCCCTTCCATTCCTATCAAGCTTTTGTTTTTGGATCCTTCAATATTTTCAAACGAGTCTTTTTACCATGTTTAAAGGTCTTTAATACCTCATTAATTTGCTTATTTGACCACATTTAATTTGGCACCCAAATTTGGCAAGTTCACAGACTAGGTGTATTGAATGCTGGTCTATATAGCATCCAACATAAAACACTAAATTTGGGGCGTTCTATAACTGACAGTTGTGCTCCACAACTTTCATTATTTGGGCATTTTTCAAATTCAAATCCTTGTCGTCTTTTGATGTCCATTGATCAAGCAATGACTCAATTAGAGTCTAATCAAGCCTAATCTATGATTAATAGCAAATTTTTCCTTCATTTTGACAGTTAGGTGTCGACAGGTCGTTGAATGCTATATGATAGGCGTTCTACGTTGAACGCTGGAATTACTAGCGTTCAACGATTCAGATTTGGAAACTTTTCCTTGATCTTGCCAATTCAAGCCATTTTACCAAATCTGAGCCATTTCGTCCCTTTATAAATAGAGGTGCAGCCTCAGCCTTTGGGAAAGAGAAAGTGGAGAATTTTGAGGACACTAGGGGACCTATTCAGAAGAGGGGGAAATTATCCTGACAAAGAGAGAGTAGAGAGGCTCTGAGCTTAATTTTTTCCACCGGTTCCGACCACGTCACGCCGGCATTTTGCATCCTGCATACGCATCATAAATAAAAGGGGGTTTTCATTTTGCATGTTTCGTTTCACGCATACTTTGCGTGTTGTAGTTAGGCATATACATTTAGTTGCAACTAGGGGGATAAAATCCCTCGGATAAGTATCTTTTCCTCTCATTTTCATGCTTGTAATTTATTTTGTTGAGCCACTTACTACACAGTATTAATCCGCATTTTTATTTTAGCATTGTTTTGTAAGGAGAAGAAGAAGAAGCTCACGGCACGAGCACCCTTAGGCGATGCTGGCATCATTCTAAGGTAGCTAAAGGCACAACATCCACATCTCCCCAGGCATCTCGAGGGCTAACGAAAGCGAACTAAGAGTGGCGATTACATCAATTCCCACATCCGTGGAGTGGAGGAGTTGGATACAGCTAAAGGGATGCAAGTGAGGTGGCGAAACGCATCCAAGATATGTAAAACGACTACTTCCTCCAAAATCCCACATCCACTCCCATGCCCTGTTTGGTTGCTATTGCTAGATTGATAACTTAAGGTTTCCTAAGGTGTCGTTATTTCTTCTCCTTTCTCCCTAAGTCAATAACAAACCTTGGTAGATACTTCACACTTTATTGTTTCTTGTTTATTTACTATTTTGTAGTTTGTTAGGAAACGACCCTAAGGACAGAATCCTAGTTTGTGGGCCCCTTTATAAAGAGACAAACCCACACAACATAGGCCTCCTTTGTGGATCTCCCAAAGATCTAAGGGTGGTACCGTAGAAGCAAAAATCACATTGAGTGTAACCTTAGAATCTTGAAGGAAAAGCCTTTATCCCCTTGCTATAGGAACCCAACAAGTTGAGTGAATGTAGAATTAATTAATCCATTAATCAATTATTTCAATAAGTAAATATTCTGACCTAAAACTTGTTTGAGGGTTTTGTCTAGGATAGATTTTGGTTGCTGGAATAGAAAGGCAACTGTGCTGCCTGTCTAATTGGTGCCACTGTCTGTCGCCTTTATTGTAGGTGACAAGGTTTGATGCCGCACAAACAAGTGATGTCAGGCAAACTACACGTTTTGATTGCCTTGATTGCAAAGTGGTTTGGCTATGAATGCAATAACAGGTTGCAGGGATCTTTAAACAATGTCTTGGGTCTGTATTTTCTTTTTTAAAACAACTTGTAAACATTTCTTTATTACATTAAAGTCTGTATATTTTTTTATTCTTCCTAGATACTTGTAATAGGGCGTAGTTTATGGAGTCTGTAATCTCTCCTTTCCATTAAACTTGTAACCCTTTGAGAAAAGGAGTAACAAGAGAAGGCCACGTCATCAGAAGCCCACCACTCTGACTACTATAGCATGCCAATGGCAAGCGGCCTCACTAGTCAACATGGGTTCCTGTCCAACACGTCGACCCATACATGGCCCAATCCGCTGAACAAGTGGTAGGAGGGATGAGCTATACCCAATCACAGAATACCCCTTTGACCATCTATTCACATACATTACGTAAAGGAGCAATCAACCAAGCTCAATCTTTGGCCCATTATAACCTCTCAAGTCCATAAATTCCAAATACTCATGGATCGTCCCCCTTAAGCTATCACTAGGGCCCAATAGCTACACCTTTCATGGAAAATACATATACAGTACCACCAAGCCCAACAGTCGATTTCCCAATATATGGCCCTATAACACAATCTCCCACTCAACCTACTGCATCGGCCTATCCTTCTTTTGCTCAACAAGCTACATGGTAGCTATCACACTAAGCTATCACTCCCATCATCATCTAGGGGCAACCCCAACTTAACACACCCCATCCTATACACTGGCTCAACCCTCCTTCCCCCTTAGCATGGTACTCCTCTACAGCAATAGTCCCTACAATTTCAAGGGTACTAGCGCCAGGGGCAGTCAGTCACTCTAGAGGTAGATGTCAAGAAGATAATCTCAGACGCACTGGTTGAGACATGGGTTACATCACGGGCACCGGTCGGCTTCAACACTTAGAAGTTTCCTCGATTTATTTTGCCTCTTGAATTTAAGCTGCCTAAGACACCCAAGTACGATGGGACAAGCGATTCATGAAGCCATCTTGCCATCTTCACCATAGACGCTCTACCCTATCAGCATGATAATGGGCTCACGATCTACCTCTTCTTCAAGAGTTTGGAAGGAGAAGCATCGAGGTGGTTCAACATGCTTACAACATTTGACCTCAGTGACTTTAAAGTTGTGTCGGAATACAATTGGTGCACTGAGAAGAGCTTGCTGATGGGCGACTTCCAAGCGTACTCCTAGCTATATGATAGAGCTACAAGGGTCCTTCATAATAGAAAGGACTGTCATTTTTGGAGTATGAAAGAAGGGGCCAGAAGAAGACCACAGGTTGCACATACGAAGGGATTACAGCCAATACAATTGGTGCCATATCAGGGGCAACTAGTACAGTCAGCACCATATCAGAATCAACCTGTTTGACCACAATTGCATCAGGAGCAATACCATTATCAACCACTGCAACAACTAGTACAATGGCAACCCCAACAATATCAACAGTAGTAACAACTCCAGTACCAGCAGCCTCCCACTCACCAAGACTACTCCTAATAGGAGCGACAACAAAGGCAACAAGGGCAACAACAGAACTAGAAGGGCTACCATGCCGTCCCTTACCGTAGAGCTACCACAAAGCTGAAGAACAGGACCAAGAGCCTCTCTCGGCGCCACTCAACCATGCTTTCAGAATGCTGGAAGAGTGTGGAAGTTCACTGTTTGATCATCCACTAATCTACATGGAGGAAGATGAAGACGAGCCAATAATGCTTGGGTTGGTGGATATCGAGTGCGTACTAGCAGATCCAGAGCCGCCAGCCAAAGAAGGGGAGGACCCTGAGACACCTAATGAACTCTGGGAAGACATACCTATCTACAATGAGTATGACGACCAGGACAACATAAGGGACAAACAACAGGTCCAAGAAATGCTAATCGAAGACATCATAGCCTCCATTAACCAATGACCACCACTATTGCAGAATCAAGTAGAAGACCTAGAGGGTGCGCCACCAGTCTACGATGAGTACGACGATGCAGACTGGTATCACCTGGAGGCCGCCATCAACTTGCTCTGCCAGCACCCTCATGAAGCCCGTGCCAGAGACGAACTTCCTCCAAAGCCTTTAGATCCAACAAAAGAAAGCAAGTCCACCAGGGACATCCATGAATAGACCAGCCAGGGAGAGGCCAACATTGATCTCAGTGGACCTGCTCTAAAGGGAGAAGACAATCTGATGTAGACTTCACATAACCAAGCCACCAGGGGCACGCAAGAGCAACCGAGCCAAGACAAGTCCAACTGTGACCCTGACAAAGCAACAATTGGGCGAAAACCAAAGGAAAAACACCAAGATGAGCCTACACTAGCAATCCAATGCTCAATGCCAGGAGTAGGCTCCTACAGCCACACCATAGGTATACCCCTCCATCTGGGGAGGGAGATAAGAGCCTCGACTGAGCCTGACTAGGGGCAAGGTCATTATTCATTTCAAAAACATGTAAATAAGACATTAGTTTCCCTTTTGGAACATTTCCTTTGATTTTTCTTCATCATTTCTTTATATGCTAGATTAAATTTAATAATATCAATAAAGGGAATAATAATGATTGATGAGTGTAAGTCACACACTTAACCACTTAATCCATTAAGTAGAACTACCAAAACATTATCCAGGATTTTTCCTAAGTAGAGACTGTAACACCCGGGGAAGATCCACCCAATTTGGATGGATGACCTGAGATTTCTTCAGATTCGTAGAAGTTACATGTACTTTAGAAGTACACCATTCAATCAACATGCTAAAAGCCTAAAAGAGGACCTAAAACCTAGTACCAGCTGAGGAAGAATGTTATCTCCTACTGTAGACACCCCGATTTTGAGGTGACTCATATATGAGCTTTTCAGATGTTGCTTTGGATGTGGCTAACCCTTCAATCCTGTTAGTTAAACCAATCCTAAACCCATAGCAGGCCCGCAGCCCAACTAGAAATCCAGACAAGTAGGGGAGAGCACCTAGCTAGCACACCTACCTAGCACACCTGGCTAGCACACTTACCTAGCACACCTACCTAGTACACATGGCTAGCACACTTACCTAGTACACCTAGTTGGCACACATACCTGGCGCACATACAAGGCGTCCAACCATTTCTCAAGCTGCTGGCTGCTGGCTTTCCACCTCCCATGGCTGTTACCTCTAGCAGCGAATATGCGATGGAATCTTCCACGCTTTTCATTTACAAGGCTCCTTGCTTTCCTAGGAGTTACCCTTGAAAAATCCCTATATATAGACCCCATAGGCAACCATTTGAAAGGGCTGATCATCTTGAAAGGTAGGGACACACACAGCTACAGCCAGCCTTCTCCAGAATTCTGCAACTATCCACTTGAGCTCTCAAGCTTTTCCTTGCATCCAGAGATATTCTTAGCCCTTCCAAAGCATCAAGGAGCTTATTATCTTAGGTCTTTTTTTTGAAGGAACATCTTGGACAAGGTCGGCCCTTCCCACTTTTCCTTTAAGTTCTTATTCTTGTGCATTGGAATAAAGCATGCTAGAAATTCCACATATGGTCTGATTTTTCTGTGTTTTCATGAGGTTTCTATGATGAATTTACTTGTCCTCCTTGCAAGATGCTCTCAATGCAAATCTACACTTTTGTTTGCAAGCATGTTTACTTTGTTTCTAGTATAAAAATCTGCACTATGTTGCCTGTATGAGCTATCTTTTTCTTACTATATCTTTGCACGTAGATCCATGCCAAGCACCTAAATATTGAGTTATGCAGTAGAGATATTCTTGGTATGATCATCACTTACATATGTTTTGTTGGGTCTACTTGTTTCATGTTTGTTCTTTTGCACTTTGTATGCGTTTCTGCCATGAACCCATTAAATCATCTTGTTTTTAATCAAATGATAGTAAGATGGCTTTGATCATATGCATCCTGTCATGCTTTCAGCTTTTAACATCCGCATAAATCAACCTGCATTAGTATAAATCACCCATCTCT
>JAMKQA010002325.1:0-19315 GCA_024699735.1 Posidonia australis | reverse complement strand
GATGAACCTCACATGAAACCCTAGATCTGGAGAGAAGAGGGAGGAGTTCTCTCTATTCAATTGGAGTCTAAAATAAGGTTACACGAATGACCAAAGAGATTACATAATCTGTGCCTTAGCCTACTTAAATACTAGGGCACCTAAATGGTCAAATGACCAAACTAACCCTGAAAAAAACATAATTCAAGACATATTTACAACATGAACCATCACCACCCGATTCTCGGTTGATGTGTTCGTTTATCATCCTTCTGGACCATCACCGACTGCCTTTATGTTGGCATGTTCGTTTTTCGGATTTCTGAATCATCACCGACAGCTTCTTGGATGATGTGTTTGGTTGTCCTCCCTTTGGACCGTCATCGACTGCTTCTCGCTTGGCATGTTTTCTATTCGGATTTGAGAACCACCACCTACTGCTTCTTAGATGATGCGTTCGGTTGTCCTCCCTTTGAACCATCACCGACTGCCTCTCGGCTGGCTTGTTCGCTTTTTGGGCTTCCGAACCACCACTGACTGCTTCTCGGATGATGTGTTCAGTTGTCCTCCCTCTGGACCGTCACCGACTGCCTCTCGCTTGGCGTGTTTTCTTTTTATATTTATGAACCATCACCGACTGCTTCTCGAGTGATATGTTCGATTGTCCTCCCGTTGAACCGTCACCAACTGCCTCTTGGTTGGCTTGTTAGCTTTTTGGGCTTCCGAACCATCATCGACTGCTTCCCAGATGATGTGTTCGGTTGTCATCCTTCAGAACAGCCATCGATAGCCTCTCCGTTGGCGTGTTCACTTTTCGATTTTTCGAACCATCACTGCCTACTTCTCAGATGTTGTGTTCGTTCATCCTCTTTCTGGACCGTCACCGATTGCCTCTCAGTTGGTGTGTTCGCTTTTCGGATTTCAAGACCATCACCACCTACTTATCGTTTGATTTGTTCATTTATCCTCCGTCTGGACCATCACCGACTGCCTCTCAGTTGGTGTGTTTGCCTTTCCGATTTCTGAACCTTCACCAACTGCTTCTCGGATGTTGTGTTCGTTAGTCCTCCCTCTGAACTGTCACCGACTGCCTCTCGATTGTGGTGTTCACTTTTCATATTTCTAAACCATCACCGACTGTTTCTCGGATGATGTATTTGGTTTTCCTCCTACTAAACCATCACCGACAGTCTCTCGATTGGCCTGTTCGCTTTTCGAATTTCCGAACCATGACCACCTGCTTCTCAAATAATGTGTTCGGTTGTCCTCCTTTTGGACAATCACCGACTGCTTCATGATTGGCGTGTTCCCTTTTCGGATTTTCAAACCATCACTGCCTGCTTCTCTGATGGTGTGTTTGTTTGTCCTCATTTTGAGCCGTCACCGACCGCCTCACGGTTGGTGTGTTCACTTTTCAGATTTCTAAACCATCACCACCTGCTTCTCGGTTGATGTGTTCATTTATCCTCCTTCTAAACCGTCACCGACTACCTTTATGTTGGCGTGTTCATTTTTCGGATTTCCGAATCGTCACCGACTGCTTCTCGGATGATGTGCTCGGTTGTCCTCCCTCTTGACCGTCATCAATTGCTTCTCGCTTGGCGTGTTTTCTATTTGGATTTCTGAACCATCAACTACTGCTTCCTGGATGATGTGTTCGGTTGTCCTCCCTCTGGACCATCACTGACTGCCTCTAGGTTGACTTGTTCACTTTTCAGGCTTCCGAAACACCACTGACTGCTTGTCGGATGATGTGTTTGGTTGTCCTCCTTCGTAATCGTCACTGACTACCTCTCGGTTGGCGTGTTCACTTTTTGGATTTTCAAACCATCACTGTCTACTTCTCAGATGAAGTGTTCGTTTATCCTCCTTCTGAACCCTCACCGACTGCCTCTCGGTTGGCATGTTCGCTTAGCAGATTTCCGAACCATCACTGACTGCTTCTCGGATGATGTGTTCATTTGTCCTCCCACTGAACCAACACTGACTGCCTCTCCATTGGCGTGTTCACCTTTCAGATTTCCGAAGCATCACCCACTACTTCTCGGATGATGTGGTTGGTTGTCCTCCATCTGAACCGTCCCTGATTGCCTCTTAGTTGGCATGTTCGCTTTTCGATTTTCCGAACCACCACTGCCTACTTATCGGATGATGTGTTCGGTTGTCCACCATCTAGATCATCACCGACTACCTCTCGGTTGGCGTGTTTGATTTTTGGGTTTTCGAACCATCACTGACTGCTTCTCAGATGGTATGTTCAGTTGTCCTCCTTCAGGACCATCACCGACAGCATCTCAGTTGGCATGTTCACTCTTCGAATATCCAAACCATCATCTCCTACTTCTCGGATGATCTGTTAGGTTGTCCTCCTTCTATACCGTCACCAACAGCCTCTCGGCTGGCATGTTCGCTTTTCGGATTTCCGAACCATCACGTCCTACTTCTCGGATGATGTGTACATTTATCCTCCTTCTAAAATGTCACCGACAGCCTCTTGATTGGTGTGTTCGCTTTTTGGATATCCTGACCATCAACGCCTGCTTCTCAGATGATGTGTTCGGTTGACCTCCTTCGGGACCGTCACCGACTAGTTATCGGTTGGCGTATTCAATTTTTGGATTTTTAAACCATCACCACCTGCTTCTTTGATGTTGTGTTGGTTTAACCTCCTTCGGAGACGTCACTGATTGCCTCTCGGTTGGCGTGTTCGCTTTTTGGAATTTCTAACCAACACTGCCAACTTCTCGGATGATGTGATCGTTTATCGTCCTTCTGAACCGTCACTGACTGCCTCTCGGTTGGCGTGTTCACTTTTCAGATTTTCGAACCATCATCGCCTACTTCTCAGATGATGTGTTCGTTAATCCTCCTTCTGAACCATCATCAACTGGCTCTCGGTTGGCATGTTGGCTTTTCGGATTTCTGGACCATCAACGCCAGCTTCTCACATAATGTGTTTGATTGACCTCCTTCGGGACCATTACCGACTACATATTGGTTGACGTCTTCGCTTTTCGAATTTTTGAACCATCACCGCCTACTTCTCAGATGATGTGTTCGTTTATCATCCTTCATAGCCGTCACCGACTGCCTTTCGGTTGGCGTCTTCGCATTCTGGTTTGTCGAACCATCACCGACTACTTCTCGGATGATGTGTTCGGTTGTCCTTCCTCTGAACTGTCACCGATTGCTTTTGGGTTGGCATGTTCACTTTTCGTATTTTTGAACCATCACGGCCTACTTCTCGAATGATGTGTTCATTTATCCTCCTTCTGAACTGTCACCGACAACCTCTCGATTGGCATGTTCGCATTTTGGATTTCCTGACCATCAACACCTACTTCTCAGATGATGTGTTCGGTTGACCTCCTTCGAGACCATCATTGACTAGTTATCAGTTGGCGTGTTCGCTTTTCGGATTATTGAACAATCACCGCCTGCTTCTCGGATGATGTGTTCATTTATCCTCCTTCTGAGCCGTCACCGATTGCCTCTCGGTTGGCGTGTTTGCATTTTCGAATTTCGAACCTACACCACCTGCTTCTTGGATGATGTGTTCGCTTATCCTCCTTCTGAACCATCATTGACAGCTTCTTGGTTGGCGTGTTTGCTTTTTGGATTTCTAGACCATCAACGCCTGCTTCTCAGATGATGTGATCGGTTGACCCCTTTCAAGACCATCACCCACTAATTATTGGTTGGCGTGCTCGCTTTCCAGATTATCGAACCATCATCGCTAGCTTCTCGGATGATGTGTTCGTTTATCCTCCTTCTGAGCCATCACCGACTGCCTCTCGGTTGGTGTGTTCACATTTCGGATTTTCGAACCATCACTGCCTGCTTCTCAGATAATGTGTTTGTTAATCCTCCATCAGAACCGTCATAGTTTGCCTATCGGTTGGCGTGTTCGCTTTTCGGATTTCCTGACCATCAATGCCTGCTTCTCACATGATGTGTTCGATTAACCTCCTTTGGGACCGTTATCGACTACTTATTGGTTGACGTGTTCGCTTTTCGAATTCTCGAACTATCACCGCCAACTTCTCGAATGATGTGTTCGTGTACACTCATTCTGAGCCGTCACTGACTGCCTTTCGGTAGGTGTCTTCGCATTCTGGTTTGTCGAACCATCACCGACTACTTCTCGGATGATGTCTTCGGTTGTCCTTCCTCTGAACAATCATCGACTTCCTCTCGGTTGGCGTGTTCACTTTTCGGATTTTCGAACCATCACGACTTGCTTCACGGATGTTGTGTTCAATTATACTCCTTCTGAACTGTCATCGACGGCCTCTCGATTGGCGTGTTCGCTTTTTGGATTTCCCAACCATCAACACCTACTTCCCAGATGATGTGTTCGGTTGACCTCTTTCGGGACCATCACCGACTAGTTATCGGTTGATGTCTTCGCTTTTTGGATTTTTGAACCATCACCGCTTGCTTCTCGGATGATGTGTTCATTTATCCTCCTTCTGAGCCGTCACCGACTGCCTCTCGGTTGGCATGTTCACTTTTTGGATTTCTGAATCATCACTAACTGCATCTCGGATGATGTGCTCGGTTGTCCTCCCTCTGGACCATCACCGACTGCCTATGGCTTGGCGTGTTTTCTTTTTGTATTTCCAAACCATCACCAACTACTGCTTGGGTGATGTGTTCGGTTGTCCTCCCTCCGAACCATCACCAACTTCCACTCAGTTGGCTTGTTTGCTTTTTGGGCTTCCGAAACATCACCGACGGCTTCCCGGATGATGTGTTCGGTTGTCCTCCTTCTGAACTGTCATCGACTGCCTCTCCGTTGGCATGTTCGCTTTTCGATTTTTCGAACCATCACTGCGTACTTCTCAGATGATGTGTTCGTTCATCCTCCTTCCGGAACTTCGCCGACTGCCTCTCGTTTGGCGTGTTCGCTTTTCGAATTTTAGGACCATCACTACCTACTTCTCGGTTCATATGTTCATTTTTCCTCCGTCTGAACTATCACCGACTGCCTCTCAGTTGGTGTGTTTGTTTTTCGGATTTCCGAACCTTCATCGACTGCTTCTCGGATGTTGTGTTTGTTTGTCCTCCCTTTGAACTGTCACCAACTGCCTCTCGATTGCGGTGTTCGCTTTTCAGATTTTTGAACCATCACCGACTGCTTCTCGGATGATGTATTCTGTTGTCCTCCTATTGAGCCATCACAGATTGCTTCTCGGATGTTGTGTTCGGTTGTCCTCCTTCTGGACAGTCACCGACTACTTCACGGTTGGCGTGTTCCCTTTTCGGATTTTCGAACCATCACCGCCTGCTTCTCATATGGTGTGTTCGTTTATCCTCAATTTGAGCCGCACTGATTGCCTCTTGGTTGGATTGTTCGCTTTCCAGATTTCCGAACCATCACCGATTGCTTCTAGGATGACGTGTTTGGTTGTCCTCCCTCTGAGCCATCACCAACTACGTCTCGGTTGGCGTGTGAGCTTTTCAGATTTCCACACCATCACCGACTGCTTTTCGGTTGATGTGTTCCGATGTCCTCCTTTTAAATCGTCACCGACTGCCTCACGGTTGGGGTGTTCACTTTTCGGATTTCCGAACCATCACCACCCGCTTCTCGGTTGATGTGTTCGTTTATCCTCCTTCTGGACCGTCACCGACTACCTTTATGTTGGCGTGTTCGTTTTTTGGATTTCCGAATCGTCACCGATTGCTTCTTGTATGATGTGTTCGGTTGTCCTTCCATTGGATCGTCATCGACTGCTTCTCACTTGGTGTGTTCTCTATTTGGATTTTTGGACCAACACCTACTACTTCTTGGAAGATGTGTTCGGTTGTCCTCCCTCTGAACCATCACCGACTGCCTCTTGGCTGGCTTGTTTGCTTTTCGGGCTTCTGAACCACCACTAACTACTTCTTGGATGATGTGTTCAGTTGTCCTCCGTCTAGACCGTCACCGACTACCTCTCGCCTGGCATTTTTTCTTTTTGTATTTCAAAACCATCACCGACTACTTCTCGGATGATGTGTTCGGTTGTGCTCCCTCCGAACCGTCACCAACTACCTCTCGATTGGCTTGTTCTCTTTTTGGGCTTCTGAACCATCACCGACTACTTCCCAGATGATGTGTTCGGTTGTCCTCCTTCAGAACCGTCATCAACTGCCTCTCCGTTGGCCTATTCATTTTTCGGATTTTCGAACCATCACTGCCTACTTCTCAAATGATGTGTTCGTTCATCCTCCATCTGGACTGTAGCCGACTGCCTCTCGGTTGGCGTGTTCGCTTTTCGGATTTTAGGACCATCACTGCCTGCTTCTTGGTTGATGTGTTCATTTATCCTCCATCTAGACCATCACCGACTGCATCTCGGTTGCGAACCATCATCGACATCTTCTCGGATGTCGTGTTCATTTGTCCTCCCTCTGAACTATCACCAACTACCTCTCGGTTGCGGTGTTCACTTTTCTGATTTCTAAACCATCACTGACTGCTTCTCGGATGTCGTGTTCATTTGTCCTCCCTCTGAACTATCACCAACTGCCTCTCGTTTGCGGTGTTCACTTTTATGATTTCTGAACCATCACCGACTGCTTCTCGGATGATGTATTCAGTTGTCCTTTTACTGAACCGTCACCGACTGTCTCTCGGTTGGTGTGTTCGCTTTACGGATTTTCGAACCATCACCGCCTACTTTTATGATGATGTGTTTGGTTGTCCTCCTTCTGGAAAGTCATCGACTGCTTCATGATTGGCGAGTTCCCAATTCGGATTTTCGAACCACCACTGCCTACTTCTCAGATGGTGTGTTCATTTATCCTCATTTTGAGCCATCACCAACTACCTCTCGGTTGGCTAGTTCACTTTCTAGATTTCCGAACCATCACCGATTGCTTCTCAGATCATTTCTTTGGTTGTCCTCCCTCTCAACCATCATCGACTCCCTCTCGATTGGCGTGTTAGCTTTTCGGATTTCCGAACCATCACTGACTGCTTTTCAGTTGATGTGTTCGGGTGTCCCCCTTTTGAACCATCACCGACTGCCTCACGTTTGGTGTGTTCACTTTTTGGATTTTCGAACCATCGCCGTCCGCATCTCGGTTGATGTGTTCCTTTATGTTGGTGTGTTCATTTTTTGGATTTTAGAATCTTCACCGACTGCTTCTCGGATGATGTGTTCAGTTGTCCTCCCTCTGGACCATCATCGATAGCCTCTCGCTTGGCTTCTTTTCTATTCAGATTTCCGAACCATCACCTACTGCTTCTCAGATGATGTGTTCGGTTGTCCTCCCTCTGAACCATCACTGACTGCCTCTAGGTTGGCTTGTTCACTTTTCGGGCTTCCGAACCACCACTGACTACTTCTCGGATGATGTGTTCGGTTGTCCTCCTTCATAATCTTCACCGACTGCCTCTCGGTTGCCGTGTTCACTTTTTGGATTTTCAAACCATCATAGTCTGCTTCTCGGATGATGTGTTCGTTTATCCTCCTTCCAGACCGTCACCGACTGGCTCTCGATTGGTGTGTTCGCTTTTCTGATTTCCAAACCATCACCAACTGCTTCTCGGTTGATGAGTTCGTTTATCCTCCTTCTGGACCGTCACCGACTTCCTCTCGGTTGGCGTGTTCACATTTTGGATTTCTAAATCATCACTGACTGCTTCTCGAATGATGTGTTCGGTTGTCCTCCCTTTAGACCATAACTGACTGCCTCTCGATTGGCGTGTTCGCTTTTTGGATTTCCGAACCATCACCTACTGCATCTCGGATGATGTGCTCGGTTGTCCTCCTACTGAAACGTCATCGCCTGCTTCTCTGTTGCCGTGTTCACTTTTCGGATGTTCGAACCATCTCCGCCTGCTTCTCGGATGTTGTGTTCTTTTGTACTCCATCAGGACAATCACCGACTACCTCCCGGTTGGCGTGTTTGCCTTTCGGATATATGAACCGTCACCGCCTATTCTCGGATGACGTGTTCGTTTATCCTCCTTCTGAACCGTCACCGACTGCCTCTCGGTTCACATGTTCACTTTTCGTATTTCCGAACCATCATCGCCTGCTTCTCGAATGATGTTTTCATTTATCCTCCTTCAGAACCGTCATCGACTGTCTCTCGGTTGGCGTGTTCGCTTTTCGGATTTTTGACCAATCACCGCCTACTTCTCGGATGATGTGTTCGTTTATCCTCCTTCTGTGCCGTCACCGACTGCCTCTCAGTTGGTGTGTTCGCTTTTCAGTTTTATGAACCATCACTGCCTGCTTCTCGAAGGATGTGTTCATTTAACCTCCTTTTGAGCCGTCACCGATTGCCTCTCGGTTGGCGTGTTCGCTTTTCAGATTTCGTGACCATCAACGCCTGCTTCTCAAATGTTGTGTTCGGTTGACCTCCTTGGGGATCGTCATCGACTAATTATCGGTTGACGTGTTTGCTTTTCTGATTTTCGAACCATCACCGCTAGCTTCTTGGATGATGTGTTCGTTTAACCTCCTTCTGAGCCGTCACCGACTGCCTCTCGGTTGCCGTGTTCACTTTTAGGATTTTCGAACCTTCACTGCCTGCTTCTCAGATGATGTGTTCGTTAATCCTCCTTCTGAACCGTCATCGACTGCCTCTCGGTTGGCGTGTTTGCTTTTCGGATTTCCTGACCAGCAACGCTTGCTTCTCATATGATGTGTTTGGTTGACCTCCATCGGGACCGTTACCAACTAATTATTGGTTGACGTGTTCGCTTTTCAAATTTTCGAACCATCACCGCCTACTTCTCAGATGATGTGTTTGTTTATCCTCCTTCTAAGCCATCACAGACTGCCTTTCAGTTGGCGTCTTCACATTCTGGTTTGTCGAACCATCACCGATTACTTCTTGGATGATGTGTTCGGTTGTCCTTCCTCTGAATTGTCATCGACTACCTCTCAGTTGGCATGTTCACTTTTCAAATTTTTGAACCATCACGGCCTACTTCTTGGATGATGTGTTCATTTATCCTCCTTCTGAATATTCACCGACGGCTTCTCGATTGGCTTGTTCACCTTTTGGATTTCCTGACCATCAACACCAGCTTCTCAGATGATGTGTTCAGTTGACCACCTTCGGGACCATCACCTACTAGTTATCGGTTGGCGTGTTCGCTTTTCGGATTTTTGAGCAATCACTGCCTGCTTCTCGGATGATGTGTTCGTTTATCCTCCTTCTGAGCCATCACTAACTGCCTCTCGGTTGGCGTGTTTGCTTTTTGGTATTTCGAACCTTCACTGCCTGCTTCTCGGATGATGTGTTCGCTTATCCTCCATCTGAACTGTCACCGACTGCCTCACGGTTGTCGTGTTCGCTTTTCGGATTTCTTGACCATCAACGCCTGCTTCATAGATGATGTGTTCGGTTGACCTCCTTCGAGTTCGTCACCCACTAATTATCGGTTGGCGTGTTCACTTTCTGGATTTTTGAGCCATCACCGTTAGCTTCTTGGATGATGTGTTCATTTATCCTCCTTCTAAGCCGTCACCGATTGCCTCTATGTTGGCGTGTTCACTTTTCGAATTTTAGAACCATCACCGCCTGCTTCTCGGATGATGTGTTCGTTTGACCTCCTTTTGAGCCGTCATCGACTGCCTTTCGGTTGGCGCCTTCGCATTCTAGTTTGTCGAACCATCACCGACTACTTCTCGGATGATGTGTTCGGTTGTCCTTCCTCTAAACTGTCACCGACTGCCTCTCGGTTGCCGTGTTCACTTTTCGGATTTTCGAACCATCACCAACTGCTTCTCGGATGATGTGTTCGTTTGTCCTCCCTCTGAACCGTTACTGACTACCTCTCTATTGGCGTGTTCACTTTTCGTATTACCAAACCATCACTGCCTGCTTCTCGAATGATGTGTTCAGTTGTCCACCATCTACGTCATCACCGACTGCCTCTCGGTTGGTGTGCTCACTTTTTGGATTTCTGAATCATCACCTACGACTTCTGAAATGATGTGTTCGGTTGTCGTCCCTCTGAACCATCACTGACTACCTCTCGGTTGGTGTGTTCGCTTTTCGGATTTCCAAGCCATCACTGACTGCTTCTCGGATTACGTGTTCAGTTGTCCTCCCTCTGGAGCATCACCAACTACCTCTTGGTTGGCGTGTTCGCTTTTCGGATTTCAAAACCATCACCGCCTGCTTCTCAGATGATGTGTTCGGTTGTCCTCCATCTGAACCATCACCGACTGCCTCATGATTTGCGTGTTTGCTTTTTGGGTTTTTGAACCATCACCACCAGATTCTCGGATGATGTGTTCGGTTGTCTTCCCTTTGGACTTTCACCGACTACTCTCGGTTGGTGTGTTTGCTTTTCAGATTTCCTAACCATCAACACCTACTTCTCGGTTGATGTGTTCGGTCGTCCACCCTCTAGAGTGTCACCGACTGCCTCTCGGTTGGCATGTTCGCTTTTTGGATTTCCAAACCATCACTGCCTGCTTCTCAGAAGATGTGTTCGGTTGTCCTCCATCTGAACCATCATCGACTGCCTCACGGTTTGCATGTTTGCTTTTCGGGTTTTTGAACCATCACCACTAGATTCTCGGATGATGTGTTCGGTTGTCTTCCCTTTGGACTTTCACCGACTACTCTCGGTTAGTGTGTTTGCTTTTCAGATTTCCTAACCATCAATACCTACTTCTCGGTTGATGTGTTCGGTCGTCCACCCTCTAGAGTGTCACCGACTGCCTCTCGGTTGGCATGTTCACTTTTCGGATTTCCAAACCATCACTGCCTTCTTCTCAGAAGATGTGTTCGGTTGTCCTCCTTCAGAAACGTCACCGACTGCCTCATGGTTGGCTTGTTCGCTTTTCGGGTTTCCAAACCATCACCACCTGCTTTCTCGGATGATGTGTTTGGTTGTCCTCCCCTTGGACTATCACCGACTACTCTCGGTTGACGTGTTTGCTTTTCGGATTTCCTAACCATCAACGCTTGCTTCTCGGATGATGTGTTTGGTTGTCCACCTTCAGGACCATCACCAACTGCTTCTCTATTGGCGTGTTCGCTTTCGGATTTTTGAACCATCACCGACTGCTTCTCGGATGTTGTGTTCGGTTGTCCTCCCTCTGAATTGTCACCGACTGCCTCTCAGTTGGAGTGTTAACTTTTCGGGATTCCAAACCATCGACATCGACTTCTCGGATGATGTGTTCGGTTTTCCTCCCTGTGGACCATCACCGACTGCTCTCGGTTGCCGTGTTCACTTTTCGGATTTCCTAACCATCAACGCCTACTTCTTGGATGATGTGTTCGTTTGTCCTCCTTCCGGACAGTCACCGACTGCCTCTTGTTGGCGTGTTCGCTTTCGGATTTCCGATCCATCACTGACTGCTTCTCGGATGATGTGTTCGGTTGTCCCCCCTCTGAACCGTCACCAACTGCCAATCGATTGGCGTGTTCACTTTTTTGATTTCCGAACCATCACCGACTGCTTCTCGGATGATGTGTTTGTTTGTCTTCTCTCTGAACTATCACCGACTGCCTCTCAATTGGTGTGTTCACTTTTTAGATTACCAAACCATCACTGCCAGCTTCTCGAATGATGTGTTCGGTTGTCCTCCCTCTAGACCGTCACCGACTGCCTTTCGGCTGGCGTGCTTGCTTTTTTGATTTCTAAATCATCACCGACGGCTTGTCAGCTGATGTGTTCAGTTGTCATCACTCTGAACCATCACCGAGTACCTCTCGAATGGTGTGTTCACTTTTTGGATTTCCAGGCCATCTGACTGCTTCTCAGATGATGTGTTCGGTTGTCCCCCCTCAAGACCGCCACCGACTGCCTCTCGGTTTGCATGTTCGCTTTTCGGATTTTCGAACCATCATCGCCTATTTCTTGGATGTTGTATTCAATTGTCCTTCGTTTGTACCATCAATGACTGCCTCTCGGTTTGCATGTTTGCTTTTCGGATTTTCGAACCATCATCGCCTACTTCTTGGATGTTGTATTCAATTGTCTTTCGTCTGTACCATCACCGACTACCTCTTGGTTGGCATGTTCGCTTTTCGGGTTTCCGAGCCATCAACGCCTGCTTCATGGATGTTGTGTTCGGTTGTCCTCCTTTGGGATCGTCACTGATTGCCTCTCGATTGGCGTGTTCGGGTTTCAGATTTTCGAACCATCACTGCCTATTTCTTGGATGTTGTGCTCGGTTGTCCACTCTAAAGACCGTCACCGACTGCCTCTCGATTGGCGTGCTCGCTTTTTGGGTTTCCGAACCATCATCGCCTGCTTCTCGGATGTTGTGTTCAGTTGCCCTCCTTCGGGATCGTCACCGACTGCCTCTCGGGTGGCGTGTTGGCATTTCGGATTTCCGAACCATCACCGGCTGCTTCTTGGATGATGTGCTCGGTTGTCCGCCCTCTAAATCGTCACCGACTGCCTCTAGGTTGGCGTGTTCACTTTTCAGATTTTCGAACCATCACTGCCTACTTCTCGGATGATGTGTTTGGTCGTCCTCCCTCTAGACCACCACCGACTGCCTCTCAGTTGGCGTGTTCGCTTTTTGGATTTCTGAATCATCACCGACAGCTTCTCAAATGATGGTTTCGGTTGTCCTCCCCTTGAACCGTCGTCGGCTGCCTCTCGATTGGCGTGTTCACTTTTCGAATTTCCAAGCCATCACTTCCTGCTTTCTCGAATGATGTGTTCGGTTGTCTACCCTCTGGACCATCACTTACTGCCTCTCGGTTGGCATGTTCGCTTTTTGGATTTCTGAATCATCACCGATTGCTTCTCGGATGATGTGTTCGGTTGTTGATCCTTTGAACCGTCATCGACTGCCTCTTGGTTGGTGTGTTCGCTTTTCGGACTTCCAAGCCATCACCGACTGCTTGTCGGATGATGTGTTCGGTTGTCCTCCCATTAGACCGTCACCGACTGCCACTCGGTTGATGTGTTTGTTTTTTGGATTTCCAAACCTTCACCGCCTGCTTCTCGGATGATTTGTTCGGTTGTCCTCCTTCTGAATCGTCACCAACTACCGCTCGGTTAGCATGTTCACTTTTCTGATTTCTGAACCATCACAGCTTGCTTCTTGGATTTTGTGTTCGATTGTCCTCCCTTCAAACCTTCACTAACGGCCTCTCAGTTGGCATGTTTGCTTTTCAGATTTTCATACCGTCACCACCTACTTCTCCGATGATGTGTTTGTTTATCCTCCTTCTAAACCGTTAGCAACTGCCTCTCGATTGGCATGTTCACTTTCCAAGTTTCTAAACCATCACTGTCTACTTCTTGGATGATGTGTTCGTTTGTCATTCTTTGGAACCAGCATCGACTGCTTCTTGATTGGATGATTCGCTTTTTTGCTTTGTCTTCTTTTACCAGGTGCTTTCTTCAGATCATGTGTCAAGTCACTCTTTGGCTGGTATCCCGAACTATGTGGGCAATACTTGTGGTGCCTGATGGATTCCCCATTTGCCTTGTTCCGTCCCTCCTTTCGGGCTGGTAGCCCTAGCTACCCAGATGACTTCCGTGACCAGTCACTTTTCGGTCGGCAAGCACCGTGAGTCTTGTTCAGCGCTTTTCTTGACAAGTGTGATAACTAGTCATGCCCTTTAGGAGCTGAATGGTCGTTAACTTGTCAGCATTTATCATTAATATTGTCTTCTGTGATTTTGGCTTTGACAGTGGCGTTCAGGGAGACAGGACAGGACTTCTAGTGCATTCAGCGACTGGTTGTTGGTTGCCATTAACTAACTCTTTCTTGCAGCTTCGGACAGGGCATCTTCGTCAACTCCAAGCAGCGATCTCCTCCTCCTGATCTCTTTTCCTTGTAAGAAGGGGTGGGGTGTCTCTATCAACCCGAAGTATCGATCTTTGTTCCATTCGTCCTCTGACCTCGCTCAGGGAGGGGCATCTGTAGACACCCTAATATGCATGCAAAGGGACAAAACCCTAACAAGACTCTAAAAAAAGCCTAAAAGCCCTAGAAAAACCAAACAAAACCATAAAACCCTAAAAAACCCCTAAACCCTAGGCTAAACCCTAATATAAACCCTAAACCCTAGTTAAGACCTAAACAAAATTCAAAACACTAATCCAAATCCTAAACCTAGGTTAAACCCTAGGTCAAACCAAAAACTATAAGTCAAACCTTAATTTCAAACCCTAACAACCTAACTAACATCCACTCCCTCATAACAACTTTAACAAAATCATGTAATAAACTAAACTACCTAACTAACTCCCACTCCAACCTAACAACCTCTAACCACCTACAACAACCTCTAACTACTTAAACAAACTCTAACAACTTCCCACTTAATCTAACCAACTCTAACAACTTCCCACTTAATCTAACCAACTCTAACAACTTCCCACTTAATCTAACAACCTCTAACTAATCACAACAACCCATAACTACCTTGGCAAGCCTACAAATACCGCCCATTTGCAAGTGAGAAGGAAGAAAAGGAGAGAAAAAGTTAGGAAATTTTGAGAGGAGAGCCCCCCAAAGCTTTTTCCTCCCAACCAAAGCAACCAAAGTGATCCTAGAGCAAGGAGGAAGCTCGTGGAGGAGAGAAATCAGAGTTTCCAGCCATCTCTGGCGAGCTCTGGCGGCCTTCGGCGAGCTCCGATGGCCTTCAGCGAGCTCCAATAGAGCCAGAGTTCTCCTCTGGTCAGAACCGAGTTTCTAGGCCTCACCGGCGCCGTATTCCGGCGACCTAGGTGGGGGTGCGAGTCTAGGGCGTGATCCTTGCCCTAGGGTGCTCGATTCTCTCCCCATAGACCTCTTGCTTTTCCACCTTTCTAGTCTCCGCCTCAATTGCTGAGGAAGCCACTGAGAGCAACACGCCGGAGTCGCGCTCACCGTCGCCGAAGAAGATGACCTTTATGCCACCCGATCCGTCACTCCAATCCTTGCAGCAACATTCCAACCCCATAAAAACGATCCTTAGGCCTTAGTCAAGCCTCCAGAGCAATCAAGAGTTCATTTCGAGCTCTAGATGGCCCCCATAGCCAAGCTCGCCGGAGTGGGAGCAGGTCGATGGCTGGTGAGGTCTGGGAAACAAAGGGAAGTGCAGTCCTTGCTCCTGGATGATGGAAAACCATCCTCGTCACGTTCCTCACAGAGCCCTGGACCACCGCGTCGCTACCTCCAACATGAAAAGGGGGTGGAGAGCCCATTCCAGCGATCATCACCTAGATCCAGACCATTGGATCTTTCCTTGTCCTCCTCTTCTTGCTCCCCGTGAGGTCTAATCTTCAATCAGGCTTTGGGATGCTCCAGAAGAGCATCCCGACCGATCGTCGACGGTAGAGTTCCATCACCGGTGGCCGTTGTGTTTTTTTTTTAAAAAAAATTATATTAAAAAAATAAGTTGTCTTTGAATAAACTTCTGATACTTTTGTTTTCTTACAGTTCAGTCACTATTTTCTTACACATAGGTCCATTTTCTGCTGAATCCAAGACTACAGTTGGACCTGTAGAAAGTTCTTCAGTTGACTACGGAGGTGGCAATGCTAGCATGGTTGTCCCTGGTGACATGGATGATGTTGAACCCATTCTAGAGTCCATGATTTCCTTATTTGAGTAATAATCTTCCACACATATCACTCTGGCCCATTGACTGGTTTATCCTACCCAAACTCTGCAAGCACCAAACTCCAATTGGGATCCAGCAATCCCACACTAACAAAGTTATTTAAATCTCGTGGAATCACGAGCTTTTCGAATTTACGACGTATCGAGTATTCGTCTTGTGGCTTCCACTCGTATCCCAATCCTTCAAACTCTCGTCTTCTCTATGCGGTAATAGGTTCCTCGATTCCTTGGCCATTCCGCCCGAGAGGTGCTCCCTTCTCATACCCCCAACTCTGACACAGATTCTTGACCATCAAAAAAGGATTGCCAAAAGTAGTAAATGGCTGGCATGCTCGAGAATCGGAAGAAAATTGACCGGCTCAAAGCGATCGACACGATAAAGCACATCATACGGCTTAGGGTCAAAATGGACAGTATGGAGCGACACTGAAGAAACTGCCTCAACTTTCTCCTTTTCAAGGTTTTCCACCATCACAACGACAATGTCGTTGTTCCAGCAGAACTTAATCATTCGGTGAAGGGTTGAGGGGATAACCTGATGCTTGTGGAGCCAAGGTCGCCCAAGCAGAAGATTGAAAGACGGCTCGACGTCGACAACATAGAACTCGACCTCAAAACGAGCAGGACCAACGATTAAGGGAATGACAAGAATTCCTAGAGCATCATGGTGCGTGTTATCAAACGCCTTCAATGCTGGCATAATGTCCTCAGACTTAAAGCCAACCTGGCTTGTGGTTCGCAAGGGGTAGATGTTTAAACTTGCGCCATTATCTATCTATGTGAGAGGAATGCTAAAATTTTGGTATTGCACCGTGATCAATAGGGGCTGATTATAATTGGTCCTTGTTGGGGGAAGCTCTGAACTAGAGAAAGAAATGACCTGCGGCACGACTATCATCCCTACCATGCTCTCCAAGGCTGATGGTTGTATGCTTAAGGAAACATGAGCGGCCTGAAAAACATGGAGAAATGACTCTTGGTGTTCAATCGAAGTATGGATTAGGTCCCAGATGGAGATGCCTGCTTTGACTTTCTTTAACTAGGCAGTGATGTAAGCCACAGGTGGGTTAGCTTTGGCATTGGTGTGGTGAACTTTTGGGATTGTCTCCTCAGGGATTTGGCTGGGAATTTGGTTTTTTGGTTGGGCGGAAGAAGTTATGGGTTGGCTGGTTTTGTTTGTCGGAACCGGGGCCTTTTATACTCGTCTTGACCGCATTACCTCAACACGCGTTTCTGTTGTATAGCTATAAGGCATGCGGTGAGTATCCTATGTCAAGTTGATGACCACAGGAGCATGGGCCCTTAATTCCACTGGGACTGAAACTAGCAGAGTACACATTGGCACTTGGTTGGTCAAGTCATGCATTTGTTTAGCTAATAGACTAATTATTGGTGGGTTGGATTGCATGGTAGGTCTTGCAGCCGTGTGCCTTGGTCTCGCAGTTAATTGGATCATATTGACTACAAAATTGGAAGCTTCAATGAAAGACTGATCAAGTTGATAAGAGAATAGTTCTGAAACATCATGGATAAGTAGAGAAGGATCAAAAGGTGTAGCCTCACTAAAAGAAAGGAAATGGACTCCCGAAGTTCCCAGTGCATGCTTAGGCAAAGGACGGTTGACTATGTTGCTAGATGTGGATGCAGGTGAATGATGTGTCTACGTAGCGGGCGTGGACTCTGCCTCCTATGTGTTAATGGCAATGACCTCTTGTTCAATTAAGTCCGGAATTGCTCCTCGGAGTGAAAAGCAGTTATTTGTAGAGTGCCCTGTGGCTCTGTGGTAGTTGCAGTATAAATCCACTTTAAACCACCGTGGAAGTGGGTTCGGTGGTGGGCGGATTTCCAAAAGCCTTAGTAATGATGCTACCTGAGGAAATATGACACTTAGTGGCTCAACCATAGGAGTGCAATCTCTCTCGGGTCGTGGGAGCCGTCTTGATCCTAGGTAGTGCCCTTGCCATGTCGGTGCAGGCTGGTAGACTGGCTCAGCGGTGGTGGTGATCTGTGATGTGCGTAGTGCCCCAGGTGTAGGAGTGTAGGCTACCTAATTTTGAGCTGACGAGCTCACCACACTGACTGGCATAACAGGAGCTTCCACGTATGCCACAACATTCCTAGCAGAATCCTTCTTCCTAGCATACCCAGTGTTGGATCCATTGTTGCCACCATTGTTGTTGCTGGTTCCACCTGAAGCCATGGTCTGCATTGCAAATGCTGCTAATGTAGGAAAGCTTCCGCTATTTAGTGAGCACTCGACACGGGTGCTAGCTTTGATCAGGGATGCAAAGTTGGAAATAGGTTAGATGCTTAGTAGAGGCCTAGTGGCTAGTTACGCTCCTCGAATTATTATCTCGATAGACTCTTTGTCGGAAGGCCTATCGTGAACTTGTCAAGCGAGGGCTCGCTAGTGCCCGACGTACTCCCCAAACGGCTCGTGGGGCTTCTACTTTGTGGCAACTAGGTCCTCGCACTTTGGGACCATGCCTAGATTGAAAGAGTACTGCTCCAGAAAAGCTTGCCTCAGATCATTCCAAGTCTTTATAATGGCCATATCCAGAGAAGTGAATCATTTCAAAGCTGGACCTACGCGGCTTTTCTGAAAGAGGCGAATGAGAAGTCTCTCATCAACTTGTAACTGAACGAGATCGCCGTAGTATACTCTAAGGTGTGATATTGGGCAGCCTTTTCCATTGTATTCTTCAAATTCCGAGATATGCAAATTTGGAGGGAGTATAGCCTCTGAGAAATAGCAGAGGTCCTGGAAGGAATAATAGTGGCGGTCCCCGCCGTCCACTTGTCGTAATGCTTCCTCCAGGTCATTCATCTATAGCATGGGTGCATTCGGGGTTGCTGCTAACAATGAATGTGCAGTCGGGGCTGGTCTCGCGTGTTAGAAATAATGCATTAATTTTGATGATTACTTATGAGTGCATATTTTCATAAATATTAAAGGATCAAAAAGATATTAAGTGCCTTCTGTATAATTTCAAATTGTATACAAGTGTTTTATCAAAGTATCAGAAATGGCATACCGAAGTAAGAAGCGGCATACCGTTTCAATGAAAAATGGTATGAACAAACGATGCTCCGCAAGAACAAAAGATGAACTGAAAACGGCATACCGTAGATGGAGCGGCATACCGTTCCTGGAAAAAACGGCACAAGAAGCGGAACTCCGGAGCATATGAGAAAATGAAAACAAAGCAAAACAACGGCATACCGTCATAAAACGGTATACCGTTTCAGGAGAAAACGGCAGACCGTTGATTTTTCGGCATACCGTTTTGCTCGTCGATTATAGATTGAAGATGATTTTTGGCACATCGAGGCCAAAATGGCATACCGTTGAAGTAGCCGTTTATGACCGTTTTAAAGACATTAGACACATCTCGAGGCAATCCTACCGCTATAAATAGGACCCATTTGAGGCCTGATAATGCAACCATTGTGAAATACTTGTAATATCGGCTATTGTTTTCATTTCCATTCTCCTCATGAGATTATATTGTGTAATTGCTGTAAATCGATCTCTGTGAGAGGGAAACTCCGAATTCTGTAATAGCAACAAAAGCAAAGGGCTCTAGCTTCTCGGGGATAGAGAAGTGGGATGAGCAAGGTAACTGTTGGTGGTGTAGCCAACAAGTAAGTACGTTTAATTTATTTTAATACGGGAAAAATCTCAAGAGGGTCTTGAGGAGTGGACTAGGTGGGGTTGCCGAATCACTATAAATCCTTGTGCATATCGATTTCTCTCATCCTCTTCATGAATGTTTATTAGTTGCATAAGT
>JAMKQA010002324.1:0-16695 GCA_024699735.1 Posidonia australis | reverse complement strand
TATGTAAATGATGATCATAAGCATATTTCTATGTGCAAGAACATATAAGTGCATGGCAAAATGCTATGTGCCAGGAAATGATAAAAGAAGATAACCCATGTAGATTTTACACTAGAAACAAATGTATAGATTAGCATGGAGATTATTTGCATGGAGAGCAAGCATGTTTATCATAAAACTCTACGGAAACATGAAATAAATCAGTCCATATGCAAAATTTCAAGCATGCCTTATCATGTTTCTGAAATGAGATTCAAAGGATAAAGAGGAGGTAGAAAGCCTACCTCTCAAGATGTTCCTTCTTGAAATATCAGAAATAAAGAGACCCTTGTTGCTTTGGAAGGACCAAGGAGGCTTTAGGATGCAAGGGAGTGCTCCAGGGAACGAAAATAAGCTGCTGAAAAGAAGGAGAAACTCGTGCAGGAAGCTGGCTCAGAACAGAATGGCTGAATTCAGGATTTCTAACCTCTTCCAATGGCTGCCTACGGGTGTCCTTATATAGGATTTTCTCATGGGTAACTCATGGGAATGGGGAGAGCCTTGCAGACGAAAAGCCTAGAAGATTCCATGGCATATTCGCTATTGGAGGTAACAGCGATGGGAGGTGGAAAGCCAGCAGCCCGCAGCCTGCGAAGTGGTTGTGCGCCAGGTTGATGCGCCAGCTTGGTGCTCCAACTATGTGCGCCACCTATGTGTGCCAGGTAGGTGTGCTAGCTAGGTGTGCCAGGTAAGTGTGCTAGCTAAGTGTGCCAGGTAGGTGTGCCAGGTAGGTGCTCTCCCCTACTGGTATGGTTTTCTAATTGGGCTGCGGGCTTGCTATGGGTTTTGCGTTGGTTCAAGGGTTAGCCACATCCAAAGCAACATCTGGAGTCTTATCAATGAGTCACCTCAAAATCGGGGTGTCTACACTCCCATATTTATAAAATGTGAATGGTTTTAAATGATTTGAGGTGATTTTGATAGAATCCCCTTGTGAGTGGGCGAATGATTTATGGAATGTGATTTCCTAAAATGAAAGGATTTGAAAGTAGTTTTTATGGAAAACCGCATATTTTGAAAATAGATTTGATGATTTTTTGGATCAACGTGGGTTTGGTGTTGCAATCTAGTAAGGGTATGAGACTTCAATGGAACCAGTTATCAGACACAACTGTGGTTGTCGAGGTTGGGGCGGTTGAAAGAGACTAGGATACCCCATATGAGATGGTGTTGCCTGGGCCTAGAGGTAGAAACGAGGGTGATCAAACATCGAGGGACGACTTGAAGAAACATATCCCCAGGGCTTGTAGGCCGGGGTAGTGTCCTCCCGCACGAGGTAGTTTATTGTGGCATTGCAGTAGGGTAGGGCTTACAACCTCACCGATTGCTTGTGGCTGAATCGCCTCTGATCAAGGTGACAATATTGAAAATGAATGTGAATGAATATGTAATTTTGAATTGGAATCAAATTGTGTTTTGGCTTAATGTTTTAGCTTGGTTCCAATACGAGTTGAGACTCGAGGTTGTAGGCAATTGCCAGCCAATGTGTGTTGAGTTTTGAGTCATGTGTGGCCTTATGGTTTTAAGATGGATCTGGTAGAGAATATGGTTTTCTCGAAATACATAAGTGTTGAAAAATGCATGAGATTTAAATAAAGAAAATGATTTAAAATGGTGTGGTTTTGAAAGATGATTCCCAAGTTTGTGAACTTGTTTTCTAACTGATTGAGATTTGAGGTTTCTCGTGGTTTTCTGTAGTTAGACGCGTATTGGGCGACTTAGATGTCACTCACGTGTGTTTGGTTTTCTGTGTTTGATTTTCAGATGCATAGCTGGAGTGCAATCCGATCACCGATGCACGAGTTCAAAACCACTTGCCACACACCATTTCTAGGTAGTAGTCATTTCCTTGTTATTTTAATTATTGTAAATGATCATAATTAGGGATTAATACTATGTTTTTAGTAGCGCCTCGAGGGCGGGGGCTTTACAATTAGTTTCTTTATTAGACAAATTGTAAACTTTTTTCCTTGTATTTTATTTGCATTAAAGTTGTAATTTTCGTTCCTAGATACTTGTAATAGGTTAGAAGTTGTTGTAGGAAATATACTTTACGATATTTTATTTTGATAATGACAAGTTGATATTAATACAATTATTTGAGAAATTGATGATTTGAGAAATGTTATAGTTCATATATTGAGAAGAATATATCAAAAAACAATCTTGTGAAAAAAATATATGAAGGAAGATGATCTCTAAGCAAAAGTCAAAGGAAGATATTCGTGAAGACTTCTTGATGAATCTATATTTGTATTAGTGAAACATTTGTTGTAATTCTATAAAATGTCCATGTAAAAGTAAAATGTAAGACATGATGTTTTCGACACACTGAAGACCATATGTATAGCTAGGAATTTCAATGGCCATTTGTTTTGGCACTCCAAAAATTTTTGGAATATCGGATCAGGAAAGTTTTTAGACATATCAAACTTTTTCGATATACCATTTTGGCCATGAATTTGGGAAAATTGGGGAAAATGGCACACCAAAATCTACCAGTCTGTCAAATTAGATGTCCATTACAAACTATTAAAAGAGCCGTTAGAGACAAAAATGGTAGCTTCAACTACTATAAATAGAGGACTCATAACCTTGAACAAGATACACAATGAGAAACCTACTATATTTACTTCAGTAAGAGTACTTTGTGAGCTACAATTTCCATTCCATAAGCTACAAAGACCTAAGAAAAGGAAAAAGAGTGTTGTTACTTAAACTTTACTATTGTGCTTTAAGTATCCATCAGTCAAGAGTTGTTAAGTTTCTTCTTCATTAAAGTCCCTAGCTTCTCGAGTTATGAGAAATGGAAAGGAGTGTACAAGGAGTTGGTGGATCTACCAACAAGTAAGTGATTAGTTTTTAGTAGAATCTCAAGGGGATCTCAAAGAGTAGACCAGGCAGAGGTTTGGCCAAATCACTATAATTATTTTATAATGATTATTTTATTTCATTTGTTTTTAGTAGTGGATCTAGTTGTTAGTAGAACCACTAATCTTGAGCGGATCTCAAAGAAACAATTAAAAACTCAACCTGGTCCACTATAATTAAACAAGTGTCTCTCATCTCTTCAGTAATTATTTTATTTCATTGTTAAATTATTTCATTACATCTTAAGATTGAGGGGATCTCGAAGAGACAATTAAAAACTCAGCTTGGTCCACTATAATTTAACAAGTGTCTCTCGTCTCTTCAGTAATTATTTTATTTCAATGTTAAATTATTTCATTACATTTTAATATTGAAGACACTTGCAATAAACAATTTGTTAAAATTACAAACTTGCATTGCTTCTCTATTCACCTCTCTCTAGAGAAGCCTCTCGATCTAGCACGGTTTTCTTTTCAGCACTTCAACTTCCCATAGAGTCTGATCTATTGAAAGAGGAGGGAAAGAGATGAGTTATTGCCAATCATGAAGTGTCTCATCACTAGCCAACCTACAAGGAACCTCTACCCCAGTCCATCAATCCATGGCCCATCACCTAAATACCCATGGACCTTCTCCCTTAAACTCTTATCAGGGCCCAATAGCTACACCTCACACGGGAAATACCTACACCGTACTGCCAAGCTGTGACATCTGGGCCTAATTATCCATTTTTACATGTAAACCATGTAATTAATTGTAATATTGTATAAATAGTTTATTAGTGAATAATCTATTGTTTCTTGGATGTGTGAGCTTGTGGTTTGCTTTCTGTGCACCTGATTGTGATTTGGGACCAATGTGGAGTTCGGTTTGAGGATGCACAGTTGCCTCGATTTGCATGCCTGTCTTTTCTTCCTTTTCTTTCATTCTTTTTCTCCTTCCTTTTTTCTCTCTCTCACGAGCCATACCCTTCCACCCCTTCCCTGTCTTCTTCTTCCTCTTCTTCCACACCCGTGCCACCAGCGACGGAGGCCCGTGCCTCCCAGTCTCCTCCGACGTGATGGATGGCCAGCGCCATGCGGGGGGAGGCAGAGATAAAGTGAGGGAGGCAGGAGTCGGCAAAGGAGGAGAATGGCGAGAAAGGAAAGGAGGAGGAGAGAGAGCAGGGGGCGCGCGAGCTGGGAGGAGGTGGGTCAACGCGTGGGTGCTTCCACCAGAGACCGAGGTTCACCAAAGCTTCGTCGAGGCAACGCCAGGGTGCGGTGAATTTGTCGGAGTTGCGTGGGCCGCCGAAGAGGTACGCGATCCCTCCCTTCTTTCGTTTCTTGCTTCCTTGAAAATAATGAGAAAATGCATTGTCACGCCCCAAATTTTCTACAATAATTTAAACAAATTAAATTACAAGAAAATTAAAGCTAAACAGTAAATATCAAACTACCAGGAACCTGTGTGAGCGGCTAGGAGACTTTGATCTATATGCACTATGCTAAACCAATCACATGTCTGCACCTGCAAACCAAAACCACATGGAAAACGCATGAGTGACCAAAGTCACTCAATACGCACCCCACGAAAACGACGGAAATCAAAAACCATAATCTATTTTCCTTTTAAATTCATTTCGCAAACCATCTTCTCAAAACCTCATAAATCAGGCCCACACCAACCAAAACCACAAACCAGGGCTCTACTAGCCCAAAGCCACTAGCAAAGGCCCTCAATGGCCAAAACCACACACAGTGAGCCGGGAAGCCCGGCACCAGGCAACTTAACTCGGCCACACGCAGTCCACTGAGGAGCGACCCCAGCGTTCTACACTGCCACGGTGACGGCCACCCTGTGCAGGAGCATTCACCATCCTGCGATTCTCCATCCTCAAGAGAACCCTCAAAAGCCAACCCCTCCATAGGAAGGTTGTCCTATCTCACAGGACGCTACCAGCTACAGGGCATGTGTCTCACCCGCACTGGCCACCAAGGGTACACATCCTCACGGCGTCCTCCACACAAGGTGCTTAAGAGGGAGGGTCATATCTCCACACTCGACAACACCCGAGCCTCAGTGCTCACAGCGACAACAGGAGTATCATACCTCCCCGTCATGCCACAAGACACCTCAACCCGCGGACCACAACCCTAGCCTTGAGACAACAGTCAAGGAGTCTCATACCTTCAGGACACGACGCCCCTCAGCCTCAGGCATCTCGGCCCCCGACTTAACCAGGGTGTCGCGCCCGACCACCCGAGAATGTCGCCACATTCCCTGGTCCCGACGACACGATCCCACACTATTGCGGCCCACACACAGAAAACCAGGAAAAACACTTTCCAAAACAGGCCAACTATTTCCTTGAAATCCATTTTCCAAACTATTTTCATATCTTTGAAAATTCTTCCAAAACCTCAGCAAAACGGCGCATTAGGTGTCCGAGGAGACCACCACTGATGGCCCACAATCCCATCTTACAAGGACAAAACACGGTAATCCAAATAGCCCTCGAAAAATACATTTTATAAGCACATTTGGGCCTAGAATCGGCATGCCGAAAACCCCTAGTTCGGTAGGTCGATATGGATCGATCGACCGAATCAGCTCAACGGTCAACACTCAGGCCAAATTTTGTATACCGACCAAAATCGGACCACTGAATTTCAACTAGAGGACCTAAACTGATAGAAAAACGGTATACCAAATAGAATCTGTATACCGAAATCCACTGGTTCGGTATGCCGAATTTTGCGAAACTAGAAAATGGCCCAAACCCTATCGACTGAAATCGCCCCAACTAAGACCTCCGATCAGACCTCCTAAACAAACACCAAAAATCTTGCATAAAATATATGTGTAGACCCTCAAGTCTACTCCAAAACACAACAAACAAAACTAAAATCCATTCACCATGCATCAAGATATAAAATCGGAAAGACAGAAGGGTCAAAAGGACCCAAAACGCACCAACCATCATAAATGCCAATAAATTTGCAATAAATCACAATAAATTCTAGAAAGTAAATTTCCCTAGATTCGATGAAATCCTAGTATTTTCTACCAATTTCATGCTCTCTATTACATGGGGTGTAGATGCGTACCTGAGAATGCGCTCCGACGATTCTCCGACCGACGCCAGCGAACTCCGGCGACCACGACCTCGCCACGACCACAGGAGCACACCACGCAAGCTCCACGCACCTCCCCGAGCCCTCCGCTTCGCTCCCTCGATCTCTCTCTCGATGCACGTGAAGGAAGAATAGGGGAAACAGAGGAGGTCAGGTGGAAGGAGAAGGAAGAGTAGGGAGGAAGAGAAAAAAGGTGGAGGGGAGGAGGGATGCGCCGTCGAGGAGGAAGGGAAAGGAAGAAGAAAGAAGGAGAAGACGGCGATGGCAACGAAGGAGATCGGTGTGGCTTATAAAGCCTGCGCTCGCAGTAGCTGAGGACGTGCTCACCTGCGCGTCTCAACCACCGACACACCGCACGAGCAACCGACCACTAGCCACTACCAACGAGGCCAACTACAAGCCTCAACCACCGGCCCACACATGCAGGCCCCACACGGACCCACACCCGGGACCCACACGCACAGTGCCACAATGCACAGTGCCAACCACACACAGGGACACGCAAATAGAAGCCGGCCCACGAGGCCCAAGCCCAAAAACACAAAACCACACAACGGGCCTCGGAACAGTAACACCCGTCTAGGAATAAAATTCATAAAATGTATATAATTACAAAATGAATTTTACAGGTGTTACATGCATGGAAATTGTAGAAAAATAGGGAATGATGAGAATGAGTTGTAATGCATGAAAACATAGATATCATGCGGTTAGGATGAAGAATATGTGGGATTGAATGTGATTTGGGATGTAAGCTACAGTAGGTTTAATTGAGCTCTTCCCCTTTGTGATTTTCGTATGAATTACATAGTTGATGGATTGAGGAATGGATTGAGTGGTTTTGAAGTAGACTCAAGTGTCTACATCCCATGATTTATTGGAAAATTTTGGTGTGTGTTTGGGAGGTCCGATTAAGGCTCCCACATTGGGTGATTTCCGCTGCCTGGAACAAGGGAATGCCCTAGTTGTGGGTATTTCGGTATGCTGAATTGAATTAGGTATGCCGAAATCCTGACAGATTAAGCAAGGATGCCTGGTGTCGGTAGATCGAAATCATCCAATCGACCGAATCAAGGATTTTTGGTATACCGAAAATGTTCGGTATACCGAACCAGGGAATTTCAGTATACCGAACCTGGTTTCAGTCTACCGTTTTTGCCCTAATCCTGATATGCATAAATATGAATTTAAGTGAAGGATAAATGGTTTTAAAAGGTATGTTAAGCATTTGTAAATGATGTTTTTCCCGTGTAATGACATGAAGGATTGTGGAACCCAAATAAATAGATTTGAGCATGGTTTTGGGTTTTAGACCCTATAAATGAACAAAATGGCTGATTATGTGTGGTTTGTGGGCATGAGACCCAATTTATGATTTTAAGCGTGGTTTTCATGATTTGAGTTGGGACCCCAATGGAGGGTCAAGTGTTGCGTGGAGACAGATTCCTGCAACGAAAAGAATGAAATGGAAATGGTTTTGAAAAGATAAGCTTAAAGAGTTTTGAAAATGGAACACTAATAATGTGTTAAGGAACCACGGGGGTTGGTGTCGACAACGTGGTAAGAGTATGAGGCTCCAATGAAACCAGTTGTCAGACACAACTGTGGTTGCTGAGCTTGAGACGGTGTAGGCTAAGCCTGGGTCGTGATACTTAGTTGTTCGGGTCACTGAGCTCGTGATGGTGTAGCCTGAGCCTAGGTTATTGAACCTAGTTGTTTGGGTCACAGACGATGTAGGCTGAGTCTGGGTCGTTGTACCTAGTTGTTCGGGTCACCGATGGGGCATCAGACAAAGACGTATCCCTTGCATATATGAAAAAGGAAATTGAGGCCGATTGACTGGGGTAGTGGCATCCGGCACAAGGAATTTCACCGCGATAGTGCAAGGAGGTAGGGGAAATGATGTCCTCGTCGACTGCTTGTGTGCCTGGTTACCCCTGATCAAGGTAACATCAATAAAGAAAAAGTGAAAATGAATAAGAAAGAAATGTGGTTTGACCAGGATTGGACTTATGAATGGTCCTAAAATCCTAAAATGAAATAATGATGATGTTTTAACCAGTTACCAGCCAGTATTTATGATTTTGTTTTGAACCCGAGAGGCATTGTATTTTAGGCTAGATCTGGTCAGAAATGTTAATTTGAAAGTGTGATTTTGGGAAGAAATCCCAAGTATTGAAAAAGGGCATGTTTTAGAAAATGAATTCCAAAGGTTTTAAAGGAAATGCAAAGGTGTGTTTTTTAAAGAGAATGTGGTTTTGGAATAAGTTTCCAAATGTTTTGAGAAAAGAAAAGAAACATGGCTTTTTTCAAATAAAAAGAGAAAAGAGGATTTCCTAAAGAAAACCAACCTTTGAAAGTTAAAAGGTGATTTTTAATAGTTTTGCAAGGAATTGTGTTTTTGTGTTTGGGGCACGTACTGGGTGACTTAGATGTCACTCACGCGTGCTTGTTTGGTTTTCAAGTGCAGTTTGGTGCAGTCGAGTTCCAGTGCTGGAGTCGAAGCTTTTAGCCTCACATTGTTTCCTGGAGGTGAGCCTTAGTTGTAGTATTTAATTTTATTGTAATTAGTGTAATTTTGCTTGTGATACTATGATTTATGTAGCGTGCCCGGGTCCAGGGCATTACACAAGTCGAACTATGAATTTTCCTACACAAGACCCATTAACACAATATTCCTTGTCATGCCCCACAACACTAGTCTACCCATTTGCCCATCAGACCACATGGACCCCACCAAGCTACCATTCATATCATCACCAAGGGACAACCCCATCCCATCATACATTGGTTCAACCCTCCTTCCCTTCTCAACCTGGTACTCCTTTACAGCAGTCGCTCCCACAATTCCAAGGGTACCACGACCAAGGACAGTCAGTCACTCCAGGGTGGGATGCTAAAAGGATGATCTCAAAGGCAGTAGTTGAAATGGGGGTCACATCAAGAGCACCGGTTGGCTTTAATACATCAAAATTCCCACCATTCACTCTGTCGCCCGAGTTCAAGTTGTCCAAGACACCAAAGTACGATGGGACAGGTGATCTACGAAACCACTTGGCTACCTTCACCATGGACACCTTGCCCTACCAACATGATAACAAGCTCACGATTTACCTCTTCTTCATGAGCCTCAAGAGAGAAGCACTAAGATTGTTTAATACGCTCATCGCCTATGACTTCAGTGACTTCAAGTTTATACTGAAGAAATTTCTACAACAGTATGTCCACTGCATTCAACACAAGCTAACAATCAAGGACCTCCTGGCCAAAAAGATGAAACCGGAGGAGGACTTCGCCAGCAGGTGGTGAGACATGGCTGTCAAATCTGACTATCATATACCAGAGAGCTGGGCTATCGAAGTCATCTCTTGGAACACTACTGGAGCACTGAAGGCAGGCCTACTACTAAGTGACTTTCAAATATACTCTCAGTTGTACGACAGATCTACAAGAGTCCTCCACAATAGAAAGGACATCTAGGCAAACTTATATCACATTTGGGCAAAGGAATGCCTCCAGAACCCCAACTCAAAGACGGACATCCAAGTGCTACCCCTGTCTTGGTGAGTTTGATGGCCACAAATCAATGTGGTTAATAGAGAGAGCAAAGGGAAATAGCAAAATGCCACCAAAATGGATGAAATCACACTAGCAAAGACCAAATGAAACAAACTAAGGAGTCAATAAAACACTAGAAGTGAGAACTAAGGGTGACAGATCTAATACGGATTGGATGTATCTTCTATATATTTGTATTTGTTTATAATTTTCGAATATGGATATGTGTGAGATATGAAAATTGAAAATCATATTTGGAGAAATCTAGATATTAATTTTTTTTCTATTTATGTCAAATATGAATAAGAACTGATACAGATGAAATTCGGATATGTAAAAAATTAAATATTAATAAAGTCAAGTATGGTTAATCTCTTGAAAAAAAAATTATCTAGAACCGACCCTGAGAAGCTCGGTGAGGTCTTTTAAGATTAGTAATCCTTTCATAAATAAACTCACTCTCAAGGAGGTCTAGTTGTCTAACAAGGGAAGAAAGCGTTCAAGGTGTGACATTAGTACGTAAAGAAATACATCTCGCATGGTTTTAATAGATTTTTCCACAAAATCCAATATCGACCCAGTCTCGCATGGTCAAATATTAGACCTTGGACATAGAAAAGTTGTAAATTGAATCTCTTTAGAAGTAAGATCTTGTGTCTCAATAATAACCTGTCCCAGTCTCCTTGCAACTCTATTAGGTATAAAATAAAACTTCCTAATTTGCTTGGATGCCTTAAACACATAAAAGGATATCTAATAAGGATGGAAACGCATGCTATAGATGATGGTAGGTGGAAGAATAAGTATAAACTGGTTTGGAGAGTGTCACCTACATCAACAATTATTACAAGAAATATTTAGATATCTTCTAAAATAGACCACATGACTTTAAACACTCCTTAATAGGTCACTTTACATTGGCTTCCCACCATATTGGACTTCGGATTAGATTTGAAGGTGCTTATTGCCTTGTTAAGTTGTCCTTAAACTAAGTAGAGCTACGAGTATGACTTTGAATGCCCACATGTCCTTTGTCGAGTTACTTAAGCCGCTGTACAACGGTACAAAGATGCCACTGAAATAATAATTCCTCCACAATTCGAGTCACCAATCACATGAATGAAATTGACATAGGAATCAACCTGCCACTCATTAACCATGGTTCTTCATGTATGAAATTTCGCCCACACGTTCCCATTTCTGAGATTAGGTGTGCGAAATCCTATGGTATTTCCCGACATACCGTATTTCTGTACTGTGTCCATGCAGTATCATTTATGTCGTCTATTTCGTGTTTCCCGACATACCCATTGCCATTGACTTGCACAATAATTGAACCAACATGCTTGATTTTTCTTTTGTGCATTCCCAGCAGTATTTCAGCAGCCTATTTCCTTTCCTTTTGTTCCCATCGTTTGGTGGCAGCAGCCGCCACTTCAAGGAGGATTTGTGTCGTTGGAAATCAAAGGGAATTAAGCAAAAGAAAAGAATTTTTGTTTGATCTTTTTTCTTGATGGTGTTTGTATCTTAAGAAAAAAAAAAAATTTTTTTTTTGATCATTTCTCAAGTATAAAAGATGAGAATATTTTTATTTCCATAATCTAAGATTTAAATTCTAACGGAAAATCCTCCGGCAAACTCTTTCTCTTCGCCCTCTCCACCTTCATTTTCATCAGGTTTGATTTTTTTGTCATGAGTTCTTTTTTTTTTTGCTCTTTCATTGATTCTTCAAGGCCCCAATCTCCGATCTCCAAACACAAACACCACATACATCCACATAACCCACGTACGTACCTCCGATTCCTAAGTCTCCCTTCCTCCCTCCATACATTAAAATCAACAAATCCCTCTCCTCCTCAAGTGTAGCATATCTTCTTTTTCATGGGTTTTTTTTTTAATCTTTCCTCCATTCCTTCAATCACTTCCATGATCTCTCCTCGTAGATCCCACATACCACTACCGCTACCACCATCTCTTCCCAAATTTCCTAATTCCTGTGGATTAATCCGCACCACCAAGCTCATAGCAATACCTGTGGATTATGTTTTTTTTTTTTCTGTGGATTATCTTTGTTGGTAAGCGTGGAAGTTTGGGCCTTCTTCAGTCACTGTTGCCAAGGTCTGGAGTTCTGTTTGAGATTTCAAATTAGCTCAGGAACAGGAGTTGCTTCATCTTCTAGTTGTGAGAAGCTAATGTTGGTTATAAATGTGTATTTCCGGTACTAGCACGAAATTAACCAGATGGACAGTCAAGTTGGTCACTCTTGTACAGTCCTCTATTCTAGGTCTTTAGAGAAAATAAGGATGTGGGTTCTATCTCATTGTTTCCACCTTTAGTTTCAATGGGTAACTTAACCAAAGAAAAGAAGAGGAGATCGTCTTTAAGTTGGGACTGAGCTCAATTGCTTCTTCAGTCTTTTACTTTTCTTTTCTTTTTTTTTGCAAAGATATATTGTATTAAGAGCACTGGACTATGAAATCACTATCAAGTGAAATCAAAAAATAACGTCCATAAAATACTACACCATTCTAGGATTCAAAACAATACAAAAAAAAAAAGGTAAACCAGACATAGCCCAATCACAGATTATAAGTACATACAAAATTGATTAATTAAAAATTAATCCAATCCATCAACTCATCGAGTCACTTTTTGGATTCAGTGGATCATAAGTAAAAGCAACCAGAGGACTAGAACGAGTAGGAGCGAACACCAAGGAGAAACCAATTGAAGAAGGAATAATATGAGTTGTCAGATTTGCCCTGTCATATTCTCATTCCTACTGCATCTGTGTAATTCCATGAGAAATGGCCTCACTTCTAAGACTCGAACCAGCAATTTCTGATCAAGTAGCAATTAAAGAGATGATATTAGAAATAATATGAGACGAAGATTTGCAAGAATTTCGAAATATTTTATAGTTCCTTTCATTCCAAATGGACCAGAGCAATGCTGGAACGAGAATGTTCTAGCTCTTCTTAGAAATCTAGTGCTTAGCATGTCTAAATAATTTGAATAAACCTGAAATAGCAATCTTTGATGAACTAACAATGTTATTAAGGAAGAAACTCCATACCTCAATAACCATAGAGCAGAGAATAAATAAATGATCTGTGGATTCACAAGGCTCCCCACATGAAACACAATTTAATGGACCAATCCACCCTTTTTTTAACAAATTAGCACACAAGAGAATTTAATCATTAACTACCAATCAGACAAAAATTTCACTTTTAAGGGACCGTACTTTTCCAAAGACAATGAGCTAATCGTGATCTAAGCCCACCATCATTCAAGAACGAGTAACAAGATTTAACAATGTAAGTTTTATCAATAGAAAGTTCCCATCAGATATTATCTTGCTCCTAGCATAATGACATTCCTATCATGATGTCCTCAAATTTTTCTAACAGTAATTATAAAGCATCCATATTACCATTATGTGCCATGAAATGACTAAACAAATTCGAATAGTCTGAAGAGTATAAGGACAATATTTTCTTGACTGTTACTTTCTTATATTTGGAAACAAGGAAAAGATTAGGTGGGAAATATTTTAGAGCCATACTATCTACCCATTTATTTTCCCAAAAAATAGTTTTCTCCCCATTTTGGATCATAAATCTGGAGAAAACATTAACTATTGGAAAACAAATCTTAAGTTCTTGCAAAAGTGGTGAACCCCGACACGAGGAAACATTAAGAAGGGTCCCTTGCCGAAATCTAGAGTAATAGTGGGCTTTAATGAGTTTAGCCATTTTAATTTAGAATAATCATGTCGTAATTGCTACATAAGCTTACACTTTAGTGCCAAGCTGAAGTTCTTGATGTTAATAATTCTCCACCCATTCTACTCCTTATCTCGAAAAATATTTCCCCATCTAGTTAAATGATAATAGGAATTTTGCCATGGGGTTGATTGCCACAAGAACTTTTGTCTGAGTCTATCAATTTTTTTTTCTACTTAAATTGGGAGATGAAGAACCGAAAGATAATAAGTAGGAATAGCAGATAATACAAAGTTGACAAAGCCTAGTCTACCATCCAAGGATAGATACCTAGATTCCAAGATGATAATTTAGCCGCAATTTAATCTTGTACAGGGGACAATTACTATAAGATGCTTTCCTAAAATGGAGTGGAAGGCTAAGATATTTAATGGACAAAGGAAACTTTTACACCCTAAGATGTCACAACTCCAAGAAATTAAATCAACTCATTAGACATTCCAATAGCTGTAAGGGAGGACTTATGGAAATTAATTTTTTGGCAGCACATGCCTCAAAATAGCACAGGATTCTTTTAACATTAATCAGGTGTTCCATTGATGGTGATAGAAACAAAATGGTGTCATCGGTATATTGTATATTTACCACATTGGGACCATTATGAGGGAACAGAATTCCAGATATAAGGTTATTTTAAGATCCCAAAGCCAGCATTCTATTTAGAACATGTGTAGCCACAATGAATAAGAGTGGTGAAAGTGGGTCACCTAGCCTTAGTCCATTATTGACACCAAAATATCCCTTTGACAACCCATTGATTAATATAGAGTATCTAAGCAAAGAAATACACATCCAGATCCATGAAACCCACTTCTCACCACAACCTATACCCTTTAGTGTATTTAATAAAAATTCCTAATTGACATTATCAAAAAAAAATTCAAAATCTAGTTTAAGGATAAAACCTGGAGAATGTGCCTAATGCATATAATGAATTGTTTCTTGAACAACTAAAAAACAATCATTGATACTTCTACCCAGAAGGAAGGCACGTTGATTTCCACCTAAGATATGGTTCAAGATCGGGCTGATCCTATTGGCTAAACAGTTAGAGATGACATTATACTACTATTTAAAAAACTAATAGGCCTGAGGTCCTAGATGCATGGAGCTCCTTCCTTCTTGGGAATGAGGGTAATAAAGGTCTAATTAATTCCCTAAAGAGTACCACTCTCCTGAGATTCAAATAAATGATTAAACATACTGAATATATCCATTTTGATCTCTTCCCAAAAGTTCTGGTAGAAACACAAAGGAAAGCCAGTAAAGCCCGGTGATTTATCACCTAGAAGTGAAAAAACACTACATCTGAGTTCTTACATGGTAAAGCACCTTTCCAATATGTCAAGATCAGGAATTTTAGAAGGAAACAAGAGGTCCTAGTTAAGGTCACCTGAATAACCCTTAGGTTTGTTAAATAAGGCTACAAAGTGTTGTTCAATTTTATTGCAGATTACTTGGGGGTTATCCACAAACTCTCCACTAATATTAAGCGAGGATATAGTATTGATTTTTCTTCTTCCTTTAACTATCTTATGAAAGAAGACTGCATTTAAGTCTCCCTTGTGGAGCCACTATATTCTAGATCTTTGTTTCCAATATATTTCCTATTCTAAGAGAAGATTGTTGTAACGACTCTTAAGTCACTACCACTTAACCTATCTACAAATTTCCATTTAACAATAAATAATGCAGCTAAGGCTAAATACCCTCAACAATAAATAAAACTAAACTAACACTCACCTAGATCCCTGATGTGTGGCGGCATGACTCCTCCTAAATGCACTTGCGACCAACAACTACTATCCTGCACCTACCAAAACAAATAAAAACAAAGTATATGTGAGCGACCACTCAACAGTCACCCAGCATGCACCCCACCAAACAACTTGGTAACCTATGCCAAGGGCAATCAAGCACAGGCATCACACCCAGATATCGCCAAACCAAAAGGGCAATCTACTGACGCTCAGCACACAAGTACTAGCATCCCTTTGGATGCCGCAACACCAAACCCAGGCAATCCACTACTGCCCGATAGGCTACAAAATCACAAAACCATGCCTTTAAAACCATTCTTTCTCTTTTCTTTTTAAAATCATATGCATGCACTTTTAGAAAATTTAATGCACGCTCTAGATGGCCACTCATACCAAATCAAGTCCAAAACAACACAAAGCACACAACCTAGTCCCACGCACTCTCTAGTGGATTAGACAACCAACAGTGTCTGAATACCCTCTATAGCATCCTGGACATCCACACAATAAACACGACAACAACATAGAGACTCTACTCTATGCAACATGGTCTCCTTTGGACCAGCACAACAAAAAAGCCACGAAGCCTCTGCTTCAAAATAACAGAGCCACCGCTCCTAAAACAATGAAGCCACTACTCTCAAAACAATGCCTCAAAGGCACCAAACCATGGCCTCCTCTAGATCCAAAGTCTAATTTCCTGAACCAAGACTCCACACAAATCACAAGTACAAAAGCGTATCGAACTGCCCGACGCCAAGCAGATAACACTAGCCACAAGTAGTCCACCGATGAGCAACCATAGCATCTGCACTGCCACGGTGTGCCACCTTGTGTAGGAGCCAACCACCGTCCCGCGATTCTCCCACCTAGAGAACCCTCACAAAGCCAACCCCGCCTGGGAAGGCAATCCTATCTCTCAGGATGCTACTAGCAACAGGACGTGCGTCCCACCCGCTCTAGCCAATACATGGTATACCTCTTCACGATATCCTCCACATGGTGCTCTAGAGGGAGTTTCATACCTCCACACCCGAGCCTCAATGCTCACGGCGACAGCAGGAGTGTCATACCTCCCCGTCGTGCCATAAAATACCTCAACCTTAGCCTCAAAACGACAGTCAAGGAGTATCATACCTCCAAGACTTGACAACCTCAACCTCAGGTCTCTTGGCCCAATGCAAACAAGAAGCATCGGAAAATTTCCAAATCTGTGCTTTTCTCTTTCTAAATCTTTCTCTTTGAAAAAACCATTTTGAAAACCATTAAATATCTTTTAAAACTCACAAACCACTGTGTAGACACCCCGATTTTGAGATAACCTGGAGATGAGTATCCTTATGTTGCTTTGGATGTGATCATCCCTTAAACCAAGCCCCAAACCTGTAGCAAGCCAGAGCCCCAATCAGAGATTCTGTGAGCTGAGTTGGCGCACCAACCAAGCGCACCTCATAGGCGCACCTTGTAGGCGCACCTTGTAGGCGCACCTTCCAGGCGCACATCACTGGCTCACCAAGTAGGCGCACATCACTGACTCACCAAGTAGGCGCACATCACTGGCTC
>JAMKQA010002323.1:0-18220 GCA_024699735.1 Posidonia australis | reverse complement strand
GCTTGCTTGTGGTTGGGTGTTTTGGGGGCGCGTACTGGGTGACTTAGATGTCACTCACGCGTGCTGTGTGTGTTTCAGGTGCGGACCGCGTGCAGCCAGTTTCCGGTGCAGGAATCGGAGTTTCTAGTCGCGCATCGAGATCCTAGAGGTGAACCTTGGTTACAGTCTTTTTGTTCTGTAATTTGTGTAATTAGGCTTGTGATGCTATTGTTTGGTAGTGTGCCTGGGTTCGGGGCGTTACAACATCAGACCACTTGTCTACACACTTCTCAACAAAATGGGATTGCAGAGTATAAGCATAGGCACATATTAGATGTTACTTGCACTCTCATGGTTCATATGCATATACCCAAACAGTTGTGGTCTGATGCTGTGTTTACAACCACCTATCTTATCAATAGGATGCCCTCTACACCTCTTAGAGGTGAAGTTCCACTGCGTTGCCTAAAACCTGAGTGTAGTCTGTTTAGTTTGACCTTTAGAGTTTTTGAGTGTGTGGCATTTGTCCAAGACTTCTCTCCAGGTTTGGACAAGCTGTCTTTACGGTTCAACAAGTGTATCTTTGTGGGGTATTCCAGGACTCAGAAAGGATATCGATGTTTTCATCTACTTACTAAACGATTTTTTGTGTTTACAGATGTTACCTTTTTTGAGTTCGTATTATGATGTGTCTACACTATCCAGTTCCTGTGTCTCTATTTCATCAGTCGTTGAGTTGGAAGGTGACAATCCTCCAGGAGTACCTACTTTGTCACCGGAAGCTACTCGTCAACTGCAGGTTTATCAGCGTTGCCAGCGTACCCCAGTGCCTCCCACCAATGGACCATCCTCATCTGCAGATGCAAATCCATCCAGAAGTGTCTTAGATTTACCTATTGTTCTTCGAAAAGGTACTCGTTCTTGCACAATACATTCTATTTCTCACTTTGTCTTTTATGATTCACTTCACCCTCGTTTCCGTAGCTTTGCCTTGTCTCGTATTTCTCAGATTATTTCCAGAATCTATCAAGAGGTACTTTCCATTCCTCATTGGAAGGCTGCTATGGATGAGGAACTAGCTGCACTTGCTAGTCGTGGTACGTGAGAGTTAGTGACCCGTTCTGCTGGGGCTACAGTAGTCACTTGCAGATAGGTCTACACTATCAAATACAAAGCAAATGATAGTGTAGACAGATATAAAATAATACTGGTGGTCAGTGGTTTCATTTAGACTTATGGGATAGATTATGAGAAGACTTTTTTTCGTGTTGTTGGTCTTGATTCCATCAGAGTGCTCTTATCTCTAGCTGTGAATTACTTATGGGATGTTTGTCAGTTAGTTGTTAAAAATTCTTTTCTATATGGAGATCTGACTGAGTCTGTTTTGATGGAGCAATCTCCAGGATATGTTGCTCAGGAGGAGGATCGTGTGTACAGTCTCAAGAAGGCGATTTATGGCCTTAAATAGAGAGCTTCAGAGTGTGGTTTGAAAAGTTCAGCCAGGTAGTTCTTATTAGAGGATTCCAGAGGTGTACAGTAGATCATTCAGTTTTCTACAAGAGAACAACTAGTGTGTGTGTGATTCTGGCAGTTTATGTGGATGATATATTGGTGGCAGGTAGTGATGTACAGGGCATTGCAGAGGTTTAGAGTCATCTTTACACTTATTTTGTGACAGAGGATATGAGAAAGCCTTGATATTTCCTTTGGATCGAGTTTACTTATGCATAGGGCGAGATGGCTTTGTCATAAAGAAAGTATGTCTTGGATCTCTTATAGGAGACAGGCCTCTTGGATGCAGACCAGAGAGCACACCTATTGAGTAGGCACAGGCATTCTGGAATAGTGGTTTTGAATTGTTGGAGGATCCAGTTCAATACAGGAGACTGATAGGTAAGCTCATTTATCTTACTATGACTAGACCTTATATTTCATATACTATCAGCTTTCTGAGTCAGTTCATGTATGAGCCTAGGAGAGTACATTGGACAGGAGCTCTTCGTGTTTTGTCATATGTGAAAGGTGCTCCAGGAAAAGACTTAGTCTATGGGAAAATTGGCCACATCAGGATTGTAGTTTACTCAGACTCAGGGTATGTAGGAGATAGATAAGACAGGAAATTCACATCTAGCTTTTGCACCTATGTGGGAGGAAACTTGGTCACTTAGCGTAGCAAAAAGTAAAATATAGTATCCAGATCCAGTGTAGTGGCAGAGTATTGATCTATGGTTCAGACTGCATGTAAGATGATGTGGGTGTGATCCTTATTATAGCAGCTTGATTTTGAGGTTGAGGTTCCTATGTCCATGCGGTGCGACAATGAGGCTATTATCTTCATTGCAAACAACCCCACCTTTCATGAGTGTACTAGGCATATTGAGGTTGATTGCCACATGAAAGAAATTATCTCCACTCTTTATACATAGTTCTGAGCGGTTGGCAAATATATTCACAAAGGGATTTAGTGTTGGGTTGTTTGAGTTTTTATGTAGCAAGTTGGACATGATTGATATGTATGCTTCAATTTAAGGGGGAATGTTAGAGTTATTTTATGTGTATGTTACTGTTTCATAGGTAAATGGATTATTGGATATCCATTTGTTTAGGATATATAATCTCCTTATTTATATGTAACTACACATGCACAATAATAGATTTTTTGCTCTTTTCTCCCCAAAATCTCTTCACAATCACTATAATGGAACTTAGACCAATTGATGATATTTACCATGAACCAAGGTTCTAAATGTTAGTTTCGTGAAAAGTGGAAATATGTCAGATATCGGTGGGGACACGGTAAATTTACGAAAGTCAACAGAAATGGTAAAAAAAATTGTGTTAGGATAAGCTAAAGTAAGTAATAATCTACATTTAAGACTACTTAGATCACTTTTTTAAATGCATATCCTATTAAAATATACTAGATAAAGTTAATATAAATATTTTGAAATATAAATAATACCTAAAAATATTTAATAAATGTATAAATCATACTTAAAATGTTTAGTATATGTTTAAAATGAACAGTTGTCACAACATTTGATATGGAGAGAAACTAGATACAAGAGAATACAAAAGTATTGGAGATGTAGAATTTGATTGAAGATCTTCTCAAATGTTACTATTTCTCAGAGTTCACGGGAGGACTGGAGGAGAGAACTCAGTGAAAAGGAAGGAAAGACATAGGTTACGCAGTAGCAATGACATGTTGTTCGTGTTGAGCCTTTTAAAGGCTGTGTCAACTGACATGGGATGGACTCAGTGTAAACAGTACACTTAAGTCTACTGACATGTCGAAACGAGTCAACACCCTTCAACAACAAGTACATCACGATTTACCTTATAATGTCGTGTTGCCTAGCTAGGAAACCAACATGTGTTAGCGAAAGTTTGCTGAACATATTTTTCCATTTAAAAATAAGGTTCCTAAGCAAGTTAATGAATCATCAACATCTGAAAATTTGGAACCTTATAATAAATTAGTGTATGAAGAATCTGAAAATCAAAATGAATGTGAACCTAGAAGAAGTAAAAGAGCTATTATAAAAGGAGATTTCATCATATATGAAATTCAAAGAAAGAATTAGAAAATATGTGCAGATTTCAAAAAACCAGGACAAAGAAAGGAAAAAAATAGAAATAATGCAATAAAATTTGAATCCCAATCTCCCTGCCTTAATCAATTGTATCATTGCATTGGGGGCAAGGAAACCTGCAACCACTAATCTTCCCTCCAATTGTTACTTTATTTTTATGCTTATGTGTATTTATTCTCTCTTTACTCAAATTGTTATCTGGTGATATAACTTTGTTTAGTAGCACGAAGAAAAGATGTTGAAAAATTAAGTAAATCATTGTTGTTGTAGGTTGTCTTGACCTATTAATCATTGTAGAATTTCAAACAGCTTTAGGAGCTTCTTAAAGACAGAATGATAATGACCTTAAACTTCAGCTTCAAGGTTAGTTTGAAATTTGGAACTGGCAAAAAATGTTCACAACCTTTTCCATTTCATTTTCTAGTTCTTTGATTTTTCAGATAAATTATTTTGTCAGTGTCGATTATGTAATGATTATAGCTTCCTTTGATCTATTCATATCTTATCCTTGTTCCATATCACTACATCGTACTTGCTCACAATAGCATGATTATGTGGTGGCAATCTTAAATCACTTCTTGAGAGCAATTTACAGTTTGATATTGTTATAAGCTGTTTTATACTTACCAACAAATTCAATGGAATAGGAGAAAAAATTATATTGATTGTTATATGGCTCTATTGTTTACATAATTTGAGGTATCTATAAACTAGTGAGACAAAAAGATTTCTTGAATGTGGGACACTTGTGAGTTGACATTGTGAGACGTGAATATGCATGGCTCAAGTCATCACTTAAGGATCAGTGAGTCAAAGGCTTAATTGTGCTTAAAATTTATGCCCAATACTTTAGTTATATAATGGAGCACATTGGCAGGTTCCCCCTAATAAGAAGTTCAAGCTTTTGTATTTTAACCAAGCTAGGATGTATGTCGTACTTGAGTGGCTTGGATTGGGATTCTCTTGATGCTTAAATTGAGGCCAGAGATTTGTACTTTTTTCAGTTTTATTCACAAAGTCATCAGGATAAAAATATAGTTAGCTATCTTGAATAGGTAAGATTGAGAAGTTGAGCTGCTGGCTGGTGTATCCTCTAGGAGATTTAAGTTATGCCTTAGAATATTGGATTTAGAAGAGAAATTTTTTTCCATTATTTGCAATGAACACTTAATTAATAAAGGATCTCTTTTCAGTAAGTGATAATCTAATATATGTTACCAAAAATGGCAATTATTTACTGATCAATAAGCATTTTAATTGTATACCCAGGTCATTATAAAATGTATGGTTAATCATTATTATAAGGATTGGAAACCCATTATCTTGCTAAACATAGAGTTTCAAAAAATAGAAATGTTTATTTTCTTTTTGCCCCATTTAAGTGTATGAGAATGGTAATCCTCACATTATCTATCAGATAACGGAGTATTATAATTTTCTCTTATTTATCTTTGGATAAGAAGTAAGGTTAAAGATTAATCTTGGTGATGGTTATTTTTTTCTCCTGCAATATAAAAATTGAAGGGCATTGTAGGAATCACAATCATCTATTCACAAGATCAAAGGTCTCCTTCCCAAAAAACAAAAGGAAGCGAAGATGGAGCTATTACTAAAACGTCCTGACGATTGGCATCTACATCTACGTGATGGTGACCTTCTTGAAGCTGTAGTCCCACACAGGTGTGGTAGTTTTTATTTTTATTGTCTTCTAAGTAGATCTGTATATCGAGAGAATATCGTTTTGTATGGCTTTGCGGTTTCTGTTGTAGTGCAAGCCATTTTGGGAGGGCAATTGTGATGCCAAATTTAAAGCCTCCTATTACCAGCACAGCTGCAGCTGTGGCATATCGGGAACGTATACTCGAAGCATTGCCACCAGGAAGTGATTTTAATCCTTTAATGACCCTGTATCTGACAGATGACATGAAACCAGAGGAGATCAAGCTTGCTAGTAGGTCGACTGTACTTCAAATACTCCTGCAATTGATTTCACATTTCCATTTTTTGCTTTGTATCATTGGAATACAAAGATTATTTTTTAAAGGAACTGCAATCTCAAACTGTAAAACAGGTCATGCCTTTCCCATGAAGTTAGAATTTGACTAGAATACATGGTATCGTTCATGTAGGATGAGTAACTGGAAATCTGGTATCTCTGTTTCATAGTCATGCAGCTTTGCTTTTCTTCAAGTTATCTTTGCGTTACCATTATTTTTTTAATATTCTGTCTCAATTGAGGTTTGATTTTGACTTTGCTAATAACAATAAGGAACTTTTTATTCAAATTAAAAACCAAAAAATAAAAATTTATATTATGATATGATAAAAATCTCTCTTATTCCAAAGAGGCTGTTGATGGCTAAATGGATATCCATATAATTGGTTTCCATGTCACTGGGTGTTAGTGTGCCTTATATATATGTAACTTCTTCTATGATTAATACGACGATTATTTTACCCTAACATAGTATTAGAGCTAGGGTTTTGAGAGGGGAAAAAAAAAAATAAAAAAGCAACACAACCACCACCCTCTTCGTGAGCTTCTAGTCGACCCCCCTCTTCAGCCCTCTGGCTCCCCTTCCTTCCCCTACAGCAGTCGTCAGCCACCTATCGTCCATCCGCCTACGAGCCTACAAGGAAGAGGCGACCTCGGAAGCTTGGCCACCACTTGTTGTTGGTCCCTTTTATGGCTTTCTGAGAATTTATTCTCTCCTATATGTTGTGAGAGGTAACCTCTGGATGTTTACTTCTTCTCTAGCATAATTACATGATTGCTTGCCTACTTGCCTATGTTTTTGCTACCATCGTATAAAACCATTTGTGGTATTTTGTGTTATTTGTTGTGGTTGTGATGACATCCTCATCCATTCCTACTTCTTCAGGCACTATTCCTGATGTTGGATTATGAAATCTGAGTAGTATCTTAATCAAATTTAATGGCAAAAATTATCTTATTTGGGCGAAATCCTTTACTGTCTTCTTGGGTGCACACTGGAAGATGCATCATATCACTTATGATTCGCCCTGTCCAAAGGACTCGACATATGACGATTGATTTGCCATTGATTGGGATGTGATTTCTTGGTTTGTTAATGTTGAAATAGTCTCACATTGAAAAAGTGAGGTGTAGGACTTTTGGTTATATATAGATGGACTTTTTCATTCATTGTCAATCAGTTTTGAGTTGGATGTTTATATTTCAACAAGATATTAGAGCTAAAAGAGGTCCAAATAGGCCCAAGTTCATACACATCCACCTATGTTTAAAAGAGATGCTTGTTGGACCTAAAATAGGCTACAAGTGAGGGAGAGTGTTGAAATAATCCCATATTGAAAAGTGAGCAGTAGGATTATGGTTATATATAAATGAACCTCTCCACTCATTGTCAATTGGTTTTGAGTTGCATGTTCATATTTCAACAATTAATAATATGTTTAAATAATTCTTTGCGGGCATTATGTTTTTTGCTCTAGTCAAGAAAATATGGGATACATTGAAGGAGACTTATGGACATGAAAAGTGCATACCTTGTGTCTATGAACTATATAAGCAGTTTTTTTTTCTCTTTAATAGGGTAATCAGACCGTCACAGATTTATATACCTTTCTATGGGCAGTGATGGATGAGTTGGAGATCTACTAATCGATTGTGCGTGAACATGAAGGAATACTGGGAAGAACTAGCTATGGCTTGATTTCTTTTCACCTTTCAACTTGATATTGCACCGTAAATTCATGGCCACGTACTTGGGAGTGATGTTGCTTCATTCGTGTCTTTTACATTCTCTTGGGTTATTCGGATATCTATTGGCACTTCTATTACACACATTGATGAGTCTGCTTGGTTGAGTTATCGTGGATGTGGTCATGGTTGTGGATCCAAGAAATGTGAGCACTGTAATCGTACAAATCTCTTTTTTGACAAGTGTTGGGTAAAATTTGGTAGACCAGAATGGACACAATTTTCTATTGATACAATTGAGATTGACACGGGGATGACTAGTGCATAATATTATTGACTGCTTCAATCTTCGACATCCGTTCATGTTATTACCAGTCATGCCATGTCATTAGGTATTAGTGCGATGTTTTTCTCTTCTGTTGGAGACTAGGTGGTAGATTGGTCTGAGTTTCCCCTTCTTTTCACCTTTTGCATCTATATCTTCTGTTACTATTGCCAATGATTTTCAGCGGTTCCCCTTCGTTTCACCTTGCGGATCAGGGTGTTGTATCTTTCAACAACAACCTACACTTTTATGATGTACTTTATGTTCCTAATTTTCTTGCTAATCTACTTTCTGTTAGTCAGCTTACTAACTATTCACTAACTTTCTTTCTTACCTTTGTTCTCATGCAGGATCTGTAATCTAAGAGATGGATTGGTTTAGGACTTGGACTGAAAGGTTTGTATGGCCTTCGTAGCAACCACATTCCTAGGCGTTTTGCCTATCTCTCTTCTTCTATTGAGGATATCTTGCTGTGTCATTGTTGTTTGGTTCCTAGTTCATCTTTTGTAGTGTCTTTACATTGTGAGTTGTGTTAGTTAGGAAAACACAGGATGTTTTCTTATCCTCCTTGTTTGAATAATTGTAGCACTGTTCCTTTTAAGTCAGTTTATTTAGATTTTCTTACCTATGTTCTCATTGTAGGATCTGCAATCTAGGAGACGGATTGGTTCACGACCTGGATTGAAAAGTTTGTATCGCCTTCATAGCAACCACAATCCTAGGCATCCTGCCTATCTCTCTTCTTCTATTGAGGATATTCTTGATTCTTCTATTGAGGATAAGAAAACACAATATGTTTTCTTATCGTCTTCGTTTGAATAATTGTAGCACTGTTCCTTTTTTGTTGGTTCATTTAGATGTTTGGGGTCTATGTTGTGTCCTTTTTGTTCATGGTTTTCGTTAATTTATTGTGTTTGTTAACGATTTTTCTTGCTTGACTTGAGTTTATCTCTTGAAGTATAGAATTTAGGATGTTATCAATTTTTTTTTAATGAAATGAAGACTCAATTTCCCACTCCTTTATGTGTCTTTTGTACTAATAATGCACTTGAGTATATGCGACGTGATGTTTCTCTGCTTTATGAATCTTAAGGTATTCTTCATCGAACATCTTGTTCATGCACATCACAGTAAAATGGTGTGTCTAAATGAAAACACTGCGATTTACGAGATGTTACTGGGACGTTAATGGTTTAGATGAAAGTTTCCAAGGACTTAAAGGTTAATGTAGTACTCATTGCATGCCATCTAATAAATCGGATGTCTTCATCTGTCCATGTTGCATTCCTTATAATTTGTTGTTTCCCCAAAAATAGTTGTTCTCTCTTCCTTTTAAGGTCTTAAGGTTTTTGAGTGTCTTTGTTTTATTCGAGATACTAGTTCTAATTTGGATAAGTTATCTCCTTGATCTATATAGTGTATCTTTGTAGGATACTCTCAAATTCAGAAAAGTTATTGTTGTTTTGACCCTACAGATAGTCCAATTTCAACCTTCCTCTGGCAAGATTTCTTTTGTTCACTACCTTAGATTGTCCCTCTTGAGGTTCGCAACTTTTCTCTTGAGACTGTGACATTGCATTGTGTAACTGGCCATTGCAAGTTTATATTAGGAGGAGGCAATGACAAACCATATGAGATGATCTAGGTTCTCTGAATGCAAGTCTACCTCCAACTCTGTCTCCTTCCATGGTAGATGATTTTAACCTTCCTATTGCTCATACATGAGGTAAACAGTCTACAATTCATCCATTGTTTAACTTTGTTTCCTATGATCATTTGCATCTAATGTATTGTACATTTGCCTTGTCTCTGTCCACTATGTCTGTACCCAAGTCATATTAAGAGGTATTGCAAATAAATGAGTGGAAATCTACGATAGATAAGGAAATGTCTGTCTTACGATCTTGTAGCACTTGGGATCTTGTGCCTACACTTTCTATTGTTGAGATTGTAAGTTGTAAATGGGTCTTTACTGTCAAATACAATTCAGATGGCACAATTGATCTATACAAGATTAGATTGGTAGTACGTAGTTTCACTGAGATGTATGAAGTGGACTATTTTGAGACCTTTCCAATTACTTGACTCAACTCTTTTAGGATTTTGTTCTTTTTGCTTGTTTATTTCATATGGATATAAAAAATGTATTCTTATATGATGATCTTCAAGAGGAAGTGTACATGGAGTAACTAGGTATATTGCTCAAGGAGAGTCTCGTATATACACATTGAAGAAATCGATATTTGTCCTTAAGTAAAGCTTAAGGGCATGGTTTCTCAAGTTCAGTGAAGTAGTAGAGAAGGTTAGGTTTAGATGATGTAATACAAATCACTTGGTGTTTGTGAGGAGAACTCTGTTGATTGTGTGATATTTGCTGTCTATATTGATGATATCCTGCTGATCGATAGTGATTGTGTTGGTATTGAGAGTTACAAGGAGTTAGAAACAATTTGTGACTAAAGACTTAGTCAGACGCATGTATTTTTTTGGGATTGAACTAGCTTACTCAAAGAATGGAGTGACATTATCTTAGAGGAAATGCACACTCGATTTGCTACAGGAATTGGTTTATTGGGGTGTAAACTTGAGTCCACTTTGGTTGATCCTAGTCTAGACATGTGGGATGAGTCTTTTAAGGAATTTGAGGGTGTTGGACAATATAAATGTGTAGTTGGTAAATTAATATACTTGATAGTGACTCGGTTAGATATTGCCTATGTTGTTGGATTGGTTGGTCAACTCATGTATAAATCAAGGTTGGTCCATTGGAGAGCTATCTTCAGAGTTCTATCTTATGCTAAGAATGCACCAAGTAGAGGATTGTTTTACAAGAATCATGGACACCTTTCAAACTTTGGCTACGTTGATGATAGTGGAGATAGAAAATCTATGTTTGGGCATCATACCTTTGTTGGTGGCAATTTAGTGGTATAGAGAAGTAAAAAACAAAATGTAGTGTCAAGATCAAGCACGAAGATTGAATATAGAGTTATGCTCATATTGCATGTGAAATGATGTAGATTAAGTCTTTTCTAGTTGAAGTTGGAGTTTCTTCCAAGGAATCAATGTGTATATACTGTGATAACCAAACAACTATCTACATTCCAAGCAACTTAGTCTTTCATGAGAGGACAAAAATACATAAAAGTAACATGTGACTTTGTCAGGAAGGCAATTCGGAGTGGATCGATTACTACTTCATATACTTCGTCATTTATTCAACTAGCTAATGTTTTTTACAAAGTTTGTGTCTTCAACTCACTATCAATCTTTATGTAACAAGTTAGACATCATTGATCTGTATGCTCTAGCTTGAGGGAGAGAGATGATTGGTAAATGGATATCCATATAATTGATATCCATGTAATAGGGTGTTAGTGTGTCCTATATATATATGTAACCTTTTCTATGACTAATACAATGATCCTTTACCCTAATAAAGGAGTTTGATAAATTGATTCAAGTATGAAGTCTTACTTAGACACAAACAATGTGTGATGGAAGAGTTGTGCAGATCAAAGTGGTTACTGTTTGTGTGGATTAACTCTTTGATTAGCTAATTTTGAACTTGAACTGATTCATTTTCTTTTGTTGAATTTCTCTTTGAACTTGTTGTTAATCTCTTTGAACTTGTTGTTAGAACTATTGTTAGAAACACTGTAGTTGTTGATGAAAGTCATTGGAAACACTATAGAAGTCCTTAGAAGCACTGTTGTGGTTATTGAAAGTCCACGACTGTTGCTTCTGAGGGGCCTAAACACCACTGGGTCCCTTTCTCCTCCTTCCTTATGGCATAGACACTCCCTTAATGTTGTGAGAGGTTAACTACTACCTACTTAACTATTTACTACTACTGTTTCTGTCTGTCTGTCTACTATCATCTCCTTTGGGCTTCACACAAGAGGAGAAAGAAGATGGAATTAGGATTTCGTGGACTATTTGCAAAAAAGTATAATTTTTTTTTTGAAATTGCAAACTTTATTGTTGTTATTTAAGGATTGTTAATCTCCTCTTATTGGATTGATTAATGTTAACTTTTAAATGATTGCTATTCTTGTGTGTGATATGCATTATCTTATGGTTAAGTCCTCTACCATAACTCTTACGTACTGTTGTTGCTTACCTGTCTACTATTGTTGCTTACCTGTCTACCATTGTTGCCTGTTACTGCTATCACTATTGCTATTATTGTTATTACTACTATTACCGTTGTTGCTATTATTACTACTATTATTTTTATTTTTTCTAAGTTATGTACTTCTCTGTTGTAACTACGTAAAAGTCAATAGCAAGCTATACATCAAGATGCTCTAGTTTGAGAAAGAGTGTTAGAGTAGATGGATTCTCATATTGATGTTTGTGTTATTCATTTACGAGAATTCTTGTAGATCATTCTCTTATATATAGAAGACTATATTTTCTTTGTAATTTTTTTTTTGGAATTGATTGTATTCTCTTTGTTATAATGCAATATATGATTCTCTTTCTTCTGACACTTGTTTTTGTTTTTTGCCACCTCTAGGATGATGCTTATTTATCAATAGGATCATCCTTTCCTTTCCATAAAAAAAACAATCTTTAACTCCATCCCTTTGGATACCCACTATCCGTAGGATAGTTATTAAATTTTTTGTTTAAGTTGGCTTAGGTGTGCATTGGACATAAAAATATTCAATGTGAAATATTTTATACCTTAGATTTGAAACAATTAGAGAGGTTATATTATGTATTAGGATTGTAGTAGGTAATCGAATTATTAGATATCCATTTAGTCTAGGGTATTTGATATATTCTATATATATGTAATTACATTCTTAGAAATAATAGATCTTTTTTCTTTCTTTTTACTTTCTACATGGTATCAGAGCACAATGACATATCCTAGGTAGCCGTTAGTCGTCCTCACCCTTCGTCGGCACCATCATAGCCATCAGCAACCCACCTCTACACATTCCAGCGTTACCAGCAACTCCCTCCACTCCTTCCAGCATCGCCAACAGCTTCCTATCTCCCTTTCAGTGCCATCAGCAGCATTGGAACACTCCTCCTGGAGTGTCAACAACCCTCCGTCAGCGATCTTCTGTCGCTACCGTTTGTAGGGTCGACATAGTCTTTCCAGGCATTCACCTCTTTTGACCATATTTTAGACATCCTACCAGTCTAAAATCTCTATTTGTGTGTGGATACGTAATATTCATACGTGTTTTGTGCCTCTGGACTATGTGTTTGTGTTATTGGATGGTAGTTGTGTGTTTTTGGTACTTTTTTACAACAAATCAGTCATCCTTTTCTACCGACTATAACAAATCAGACCTTATTTTATACTTCTCCATGGTGGTGTGTGAATCTTTAGTAAAGAATCTTAGTGGGACATTTGAAAAGTTAAACGGTAAGAATTATCTTCTTTGGATGTAAAGTTTTGAGACTTTTATTGTAGCCCATCGTAAGGTGAGTCACCTTACAAAGTCTCCTCTTGACAGCAAAGATGCAACATACGATGATTGGTATGCGAATGATCTAGTTATAGTATCTTAGTTGGTGAATAGTATGGAGTCTATAGTTACAAGGAGCGTCATGATGTTGTAGTTGGTCAAGAAGATCTAGGATACGTTATGTTTTACGTATGGTAACAAGAAAAACATATCCAGAGTCTTTGAAGTATATGAGCAGTTGTTTACCTTACGGTAAAGTGAGATCGTTCAGTTTAAGAGCACTTCATCTTTTTGCGGGCTTTACTTGATGAATTTGAGATTTATCACTCAGATGAAGTAGTACCGTGAAGAGCAAGCTGTGGTGATCTATCTTTTAAGTTTGAATACGGATCTCAGTTCTTAGACCAGAGGATTTTGACCTACAGTCTATATGTATCAGAGTTTTATGTATTTTCACAGCCACACCTTCTCTAGTGTCGTATCAATCAATCATGGCAGTTACATGTGGTTGAGGACGTGGTGGTTTTGTAGGGATGGTCGTAGCTGTACAGATAATGAAGGACGCTTTCGTTGCACTCATTTTATACGGACAGGTTATTGGGTTGACACATGTTGAGATTTGATTGGTCGACCTTCGTCAGTCTATGTTACTATCGAGTCTACACCTACCACTTTCATCAGCAAAGAGCAGCTGATTTTCATCTCTCAAGCTGACCATGAACGATTCTTACAGTTTGAGGCTATTGACTTCGCCACCACTGCCTCTCATACTACTTCCATAGGTACCAGTGTCCTCCTTGCATCTAGGAATCCCTTCTGAATCATTGATTCTGATGTCTTATTCTATATGTCTCGTACAAAAGTATTTTTACATGTTTATACCAGCTTTCTAATATTCGATTAGTGGCCATCGTTGATGGTCAGTTATTGGAGAAAGGGTTGTGTAGGCTTTTTCACATCTTTCACTAGAAAAAGTCTATATGTGTTTGATTTGCTTGTTAACTTCTTTTCTATTAGTATTATTACAAAAGAATTACTTTGTCATGTCATCTTTTTTCTTTTTTACTACATTTTTAAGGATTTGTAGACGAGAAAGAGGATTGGTTTGAACTATGAACGAGACAATGGTGTGTATCTGCTGATCAGTGATGATATACCACGAGGATTAGCAGCTGTGGTGTCCATATCTGAACTGTCTGTTTTATGGCACTACCAATTAGATTATCCATCCCATCAGAAGTTACAGCAGGCTTTGCCTTAGGTCTCCGTCTCTCCTTTTGATTGTGAGCGTTGTAAGTTGAGGAAACACCATCGTGTTTCTTTTAGGCAGTTATGTATTGTATTGAGTCCAACTTTGTTTGAGTTAGTTCATTCTGATATCTGGCGTCGTATCAGAGTTTTATCTATGTGTCATCGCTATTATATTATTTTTATTGATGATTTCTTATGAGTGTCTTGGATATACTTGCTTAAAGATTGTGGTCATATTTTTTGATATACTCAAATTTTTTATTACAGAAATAAAAAATCTATTTGATGTTATTCTAAGATGTTTGTGCACTGATAATGTTCTTGAGTTTTATTGTGCATCTTTAGGTATTATACATCAGATTACTTGTCTTCATACTTCTTAACAAAATAGGGTTGTTGAACGCAAACATAGATATATATTAGATGACACTTGTATCATCATGTTCTATATGTAGGTTTCCAAAAATCCTTGGTCAGATACTACCTTCACTGCTACATATCTCATAAATAAGATGTCTTCTACTCCTTTAGGATGTAAATCCCACTTTGGCATCTTTGGCCAGACACTAAACTGTTTTCTTTAATCCCTCGAGTTTTTGAATGTCTTGCCTTTATTCAGATCTTTATCCTAGCCTTGATAAATTATCTTTTAGATCAATCAAGTATATTTTTATTAGTTATTCTAGAACTTAAAGGGGTTATCAGTGTTTCCATCTTCTCATCAAACGATATTTTGTGTCTGTCGACTTTACTTTTTTTGAGTCCAAGAGTTATTCAGATAGCTCTACATTATAGCTTTACATTGATGTCAAGTGTCTGATGTCAAGTGTCTTTCTCTCCTGTCTGTTGTTGAATTACCTACCATAGGTAACCAAGACGTTCCCTCTGTCAGTAAGGAGTTTTCATGTCCTTTACAGGTATATCGTCACCACCAGTAGACACAAGTGCCTTTAACGATAGAATTGGACTCCTTCGGGGATGTAAATCTATTCTCAAATGATTTTGATCTTCCAATCATACTTCGCAAAGATATTCGTTCGTTCACTGCTCATCCAATCTCTAATTTTATTTCTTATGACTTTTTTCACCATTGTTTCTGTAGTTTTGTCTTATCTATCTCTTTTGAGTCTGTACCTAGAAAACATTAGGAGGCACTATTACTTTCTTAATAGAAGATAGTTATGATTGAGGAGATAGCTGCATTAACAGCTCGTGGCACTTGAGAGTTGGTGACCCGTCTTGTTGGAGCTATTATAGTTACCTGCAGATGGGTCTGTACTGTTAAGTATAAGACAGACGACACAGTGGATAGATACAAAGCTCAATTGATTGCTCGAGCATTCACTCAGACGTATGGTATCAACTATGAGAAGACTGTTTCTCTTGTTGTCTGCCTTAATTCCATCGGAATGATCTTATCTATTGGCATAAATAATTTTTAGAAGCTGTGCCAATTAGATGTCAAAAATGCATTCTTATACGGTGATCGATAGATTTTACACTCATGGAACAACCTCTAGAGTATGCTGCTTAAGAGGAGAATAGAGTATGCAGACTGAAGAAGGTTATTTATGGTCTAAAATAGTCTCCGAGTTTGATTTGATAAATTTAGTTAGGTTGTTATGGCAGAGGGTTTCAGAAATGCACTGCTGATCACTCTGTCTTCTATAGGAAGATTGTGGATGTGTGCCTTTGTGATCTATGTTGATGATATATTGGTGACAGACAGTCATAAAAAGGACATTAAAGAAATAAAAGAGCACCTTATGACACACTTTGTCACTAAGAATATAGGAAAGTTAAGATATTTTCTAGGCATTGAGTTTGTCTATGTTAATGGAAAAATGACATTATCCCAGGGAAAGTCTGTGTTTAACCTTTTCTAGGAAAAAGGTTTTTAGAGTGTAAACTAGAGAGTACTCCTATTGAATAGACATCATCTTTTTGGGATATCACTTTAAAACTGTTAGAGGATATTGGTTAGTACAGACGATTGATCAGGAAATTTATATATTTGACGGTGACCAGATATCTTCTATGTAGTCAGTTTACTAAGTCAGTTTATGTATGAGTTTAGAGGAATACATTGAAATGGAGTTTTATGCATTCTTGACTATGTCAAAGGTGTTTTAGGAAAAGGCTTAATTTATAGGAGCAATGGTCATATGAAGATTAAGGCTTACTAAAATTCAAGGTATGCAGGAGATTGAGGAAATAGGAAGTCTACGTCTAATTTTTGCACATATGTAGGTGGTAATCCTGTCACCTGGCACAATAAGAAGTAGAACGTAATGTCTCGATTAAGTGTAGAGGCAGAGTACAGATCTATGACTTAGACGACTTGTGAGGTGACGTTGATCAGGTTACTCTTATTTTTATTGGAGCTTGGTTTCCTTATTGAGATACCTAAATGAATGCATTGTGACAATCAAGTTGCCATTATCATTACTAATAATCTTACTTTGCATGAGCGCACAAAGTACATAGAGGTTAACTGTCATTATATGCGGGATATAGTAATGAAAGGAGTTATTTCTACGTTTTATATTTAGTTATCGCAGCAACTAGCTAATATCTTCATCAAAGACTTGAGTATAAGGGTTTTTGAGTCATTGTGTACCAAACTAGGTATGATAGATATGTATGTTGTAACTTGAGGGAGAATGTTAGAGAGGTTATATTATGTATTAAGACTATAGTGGGTAATCGGATTATTAGATATCCATCCAGTCTAGGGTATCTGCCTATATATATATGTAACTACACTCTCAGAAATAATAGATCTTTTTCCTCTCTTTTTACTTTCTACGGTGACCTTTTTCTTCTAGGTGAGGATGTAAGCTTGAAAGAGTTTGTTTGCTAGACTAGAATTGCAATGACGACAACAGCCATAAGGCCTTGGTGGCATTACATGATTGGGAATTTTTTTCCTGTCTGTCGGCTAATCATTTGATCATTCAGAAAAGTACCCTCATCAGCCAATCCAACCAATCAGTCAGGCAATTTATTGCTTTGAAAGCTGATTATCATTAATAATCAGTGACTCAACCGAATCAATCCTGTATTGTTTTTATGAAACTTCTTTAGAGGTTGTTCCTTCTAGTAAATATTACATTTTAAATCTTTTCTCACCAACTGATTGCCATGTAATTTTAATTATTCATCTAGCGTTTCCCAGACTTTAAATAAGTCAATGTGCTAAGGTGACCAAGCCAGTCGCTAGAGCGATTTGGTGTCTAGGTGTCTCATTGCTCATGTAGGCACCAAAACCAGTTTTAGTAGTAAAGATAAAATACAAATATTCAAATGCAACTTATGTTTAAAAGGTCCTAATGAAGAAAATACTCCCAACATAATCATAAATAAGAATACCAAGTCATTCATTATGCACTATCATGTGAAATTAAGTAACGGCTTAATCTCAACTATAATCATTACTTTTTAAATATATGTTAATATTGCCTAGGGGAGGACAAGGCAGTCGCTAGAGCGATTTGGTGTCTAGGTGTCTCATTGCTCACGTAGGCACCAAAGCCAGTTTTAGTAGTAAAGATAAAATACAAATATTCATATGCAACTTATGTTTAAAAGGTCCTAATGAAGAAAATACTCCCAACATAATCATAAATAAGAATACCAAGTCATTCATTATGCACTATCATGTGAAATTAAGTAACGGCTTAATCTCAACTATAATCATTACTTTTTAAATATATGTTAATATTGCCTAGGGGAGGACAAGGCAGTCGCTAGAGCGATTTGGTGTCTAGGTGTCTCATTGCTCACGTAGGCACCAAAGCCAGTTTTAGTAGTAAAGATAAAATACAAATATTCATATGCAACTTATGTTTAAAAGGTCCTAATGAAGAAAATACTCCCAACATAATCATAAATAAGAATACCAAGTCATTCATTATGCACTATCATGTGAAATTAAGTAACGGCTTAATCTCAA